>JAJOOR010009510.1:0-50870 GCA_036250505.1 Solanum acaule
TTTGAATTACTTATTAGCCAATTTAATGCTTGAGATTATTTATTGCAAAATAATATTGGTGTTTTTTAATTAGAAATTGTGGCATATAAATATTTTATAGCCAAAATGATATGGCCACATTTAAAAGTGTAGCCATAGGACTGTAAATTGTGGTATGCACATGGGCAAGGACTACACTTCAAAGTGTTGTCATACATTGGATAGAAAAGGCAACACTTTAAAATTGTTGTCATACATTAGATAGAAAAGGCAACACTTACAAATTGTGGGCAATAAGGAAGCTTAGGCCATGCTTAAAAGTGTAGTTGTATGAGATAGAAATGTTGCTATTTGAGGTACATAAAAGCGTTGTCATTTTTCCTTTTAGGCTACGCTTTTAAGCGTAGCTGATAAGGCAACACTTTTCTTGAAAAGTGTTGCCTAAACTCTAAGGTAACGCCACTTTTGGGCACCCCTGGAAAAGTGTTGCTTAAAGTCCAAAAGTGTAGCCTTTTATCAAAGGCCACACTTTTTGCTAGTTTAGGCTACACTTTACTGGGGTGGCCGTAGGCCTAAAATGGTGTAGTGTTGCAAGCCCAGCCTGGCTCGCCACAGTGGTTCGGCGACGCCCTTACCAGTTCAGCGAGTCTTCCTGCAGTTATTTTCTGAAGTTTTTCTTGAATTTTTCTAATTGTTTCTACATTGTTTTGAAGGAATGGCTAGACCTGTCGGTAGAGACATACCGCCCTAAAAGCGAGTACGTAGACTGATTATTAATGAAGAGGTAGTTGCTTCCTGGGAAAAGGAAACAAAGTCCAAAGGGAGGTAAAGGTAAGGGCAAGGTGGCCATAGTTGTGCCACCTGAGGAGGCAAGTTTAGACAGTGAGGGGGTCTACGAGACACACCTCACCATATTCGGCAGTCAGGGGGACTCACATGATTCTCACACTTCCATCTCTGAGCCTGAGGATGACCAGTTATTACAGGCCCGAAGCACATAGATTCCCTCTAAGGCAATGAATGATTCGTCTAGGATCCCGGTGCCTCCGACTCCTACCCTTCCAGCTTTAGCTCCAGTGCCTCCTTCTGCAAAGATAGTGGTCCAAACACCACCAGTTCAGGGTCCTCCTCCCCGATCACTCAACTGGCTAAAGTCTGAGGGTATGAGGACCATTCTAGAGGAGAAGAGATAGTCCACAGACGGTGTGGTGGACAGGTGTCAAGACCCAAAGGTACACCCTAGGTGTAACATGGCGTACTTGACCCCGAAAGGGTCTCATACAAGCCCTTAGCATATCATAACATAAGATAATAGAAAAGTATGGGAATTTTAAAAACTTTTATCCATACAATCGAAAACATTTTCATAAAGCAAGCGGAAGTCTTTACTACACTTTAGTCTCAAACCATCTATTAAACTCTTGAATAATACTCTTGGACGCAGCCCACATAAAAGTCTAAAACATAATGAAATGACATAATAGAATAATGGGTTTGTCCTCGAAGCTATGAGGACTCACCAAATCTTCAACTCTTCTTGCACCTTAGAAACCTAGCCTCCAAAGGAACTCAATCTCCGAAACCCTACATTTGATTAGAATGTAGGCAAAGTATGCGTTAGTACAAAATATACCAAGTATGATAGCTAGCACAACATCATAAGAGCATCTCAAAATGGTTAGTCAACATAACACATAAGCAATAGAGATAATAACATAGTCATAGCATAATCTCCAACATAAACATCATATAATTATAAGTCAACATAAGACATAGTTAATGAGCATAGGTGATAAATCATGTTCGTGGCATAGTCTTTACTTAGACCTTCATACTATCATTCTTCAACCCTTAGTCTTCATATCATAAGAGAACTACTTCACAAGCCACCTCAAAGCATACTTGTGCAATGTTTGAACGGCATCCATAATACCATGCAAGACTTAGGTTTTCATATCATAAGAGCAGTTTACTCCTAAGTAACCTCAAAGCACAATTGTGAAATGCATGAAAGGAATCCCATAATACCATTCACACTAAGCATAACCTTGAAGTCAACATAGTCATACTCACTCTCCTTTGGTCTCATTCTTTACCTTACTACATATATATAAGGGAACTCGCATCCTTAGTCAATAATATCATGGAAGACAACTATAGCAACAATCCATCAAAACATACTTCATACTAAAGAACACTTTCATGGGTAACCTTATGTCACGACCCGGAGTTACCCCCTAGAAGTGACACGGCGTACTTGACCCCGAAGGGGTCACATACAAGCTTCTAGCATCATCATAACATAAGACATAGAAATAATGCGGAAAAAAATAAAACTTCTACAATCGAAGTCAAACTTCATTTTCATAAGAAAGTCATAAGAATCTAGACTTTGTCTCATTTACCATCTAAAACATAGGAATACAAAGTTTGGGAATTAGCCCTTTACATCAATAAAAGTCTCATTATAAGAGAAGCACAATTTGAACTAAGAAATGGAAATCCGTCCTCGAACTTGAGGACTCATCACAACTTGGGGATAAGCAATCCAAGTCTTCTTCAAGAAATGATAGTGTATGTCACCTAGCCGGAACCTACACTTATCAAAATGTAGAGGAAGAAGGGGTTAGCACAAATGTGTACTAAGTATGGAAACATGCATAAAATCCTTAAAATATGATAAAAAGGACATTTTAGTTGAAAGAATGCATTTATCAAGTTTGCAAACCAACATGCATTTTCAATGTCAAAGACAAGCCATAATCACATTTATATTTCCAACATAGTAATATCAACACCTTAGCAACCCCTAAGGAACACTTGTGCAATGTATGGTTGGCATCCCATAATACCAACCATACCAAGTACTCCTTTGAAGCTACCTTGGTCATACATATCACCTTTAGAGCTCATCATAATCAATAGTCATAAATAATGAACTAGTCATGTACATTACTTAAACATAAGGAAAGTCATTCATAACAACTATCCATTCAACATACATGCATACATTCACGTCTCATCATAATAAAGGAACCATCACATAACATCCTACTAAGTCTACTTGTGCAATGTGGAAGTGAAGTCCCATACCCCCACTCCTACTAAGTAAACTCACCAAGAAGTCATAGTATAGTTCATGTCTCATTCATTATCTTATCATATAGGGAAGAATATCCATAACCGACATAGACCATGTGAGATACATGGAATCCGGTGTCGTGTAACCCCACACCGAAAGAAGGTGTCCTACTTTCCTAAGGTAGAACTAACATGTTTAGCTTTTAGGTAGGACATAGTTATGGGATAGGGAGATTACTTCTAGAAACCCATTCTATTGCATTGGCAGAGGAGTTCTCACTTAGATGACCCAACCCCTTGCATTGACAGAAGGGCCTTTACTTCATTTTCCATATCCACTCAGTGCTAAGCATTATTTCCCAAATTATACATAATTAGTCTTAAATTGCATTTACATGTGTGAAGGAGTGCTCTACCCTTCATTCAATACAATTCATCAAAATAGCTCATAGATTCATTAAAGGTGAGAATGTACTTTCAACCTTAGAATCGTCATCAACATGTGAGTATAACTTTTACATTACATTCATGATATTTTCATGAGAATTAGCCTTTCAATCAACACAACAATGCTATCACCATCCTAGACAAGTCATACATGAATATGTGTAAAGGGTAAAGGGAGAATTGACCTTTCAATAATACCTCAATTTACACAATGGTGATAAGATCTTTACCTTTCAGCTGAATTATAAGTTCACATACAACTTTCATCAATCATGAAGAAAACCTTCACAATTTACCCCCTTCAAGGGTCATGAACCAAGTCTCATAATCACACTTAGAATTACTACTTTAGAATTACTACTTTAAGCGTGAATAAAACAAGATTCAATGACTAGATTAACATAGGAACAATTCATAGTAATCATCTTATATCAATACACCCATCACAATTCATGAAATTGGGGTCATGGGGTAGTTCATGGGTTTATGGGGAATTTTACAATAAAAATCACCATTAAACATCAAATCATCCATAATATAATGAAATTAACATAATAAAATCGTTTTTAGGAAGAACCCATGGCTAGATTGAAAACCCTAGTTTTTGAACAATATCCAAATTTTGGAATTAGAGTTGAAAGGGCTTCTTGAAGAAAAGTGTTCCATGAATCAAGGTTCCCATACCTTAATTGAAGCTTTGTCCATGAATTGGAGTTGAGAAGATGGATTCTTGAGCCCTAACCTTCAAGTTCTTGGTGTTCTTCAATGGAGGAACTTCTAGAGAGAGAAATATTGAGAGGAGAGGATTTTGGTGAAAATATTTGGGTGTTTGTGAATAATGACCAAGTCTTGTGAAATTTGACTTATACCCAATATATATTTTACCCCTAAAATACCCAAAACACCCCCACTTTAATTGGACTTAAAAAGTAAAAGACTTAAATGACCCTCACTTAAAGGACCCCGTTCAGGCTCACAACCATCTTCACGAGCCGTGGTGAGGACCACGACTCGTGGTTCTCCTCGTGAAGATTGGGGCAGTAGCCCTTTCATGGTGACACAAGGCTCACACACCCAAGGCATCACCACGAGGGGATCCCCGAGCTATGGTGAAGACCACTAGCTGTGTTCCCTTTCGTGGTCCTTGAGGCAGTGGCCTTGCCACTTGGGACCATTAGCTATTTGCCTAAGTCAACTTCACGAGAACCTCCCATGGTCGTAGTCATGACCAAGGTCCGTGGTGATGGCCTTGAACTTTGAGGCAGTAGCTAGGAAAAGTGGTGACCACATTTTTGTGGGCTAAGGCATCTTCACGAGCCCCCTTAACGAGCCGTGGCGAAGGACAACAGATCGTGATCCCTCTCGTGAAGGGTGAGGCAGTGCACTAAAGGCTAGGGGCTGCCTTTGGCCCTTGGCCTTGACTCCTATAACTCTCATACAAGACGTTCATCCTCACGTTTAGGCTCTGGTTAGACCTACCACTTTATGGAGTGTTACATTATCTCCCCCTTGGGAACATTCATCCTCGAATGACGATTTAGATACGTTACGGAAATAAAGACTCAAGACTAGCAGCCCATCATGCATGCAACATAATACAATGCACAATTCATAGTAGGAAACATCAACTCCATCTCAAGACATAAACAATGCAAATACAAGGAAGTAGGAACTACCTCCACAACCCAACATGCACAAAACTCATCATTTCATATCATTTTAGGAGGAACTACCTTCTCCAACTCAAACAAGCTCAACACAATCAATAAAGAGCCATTAAGCCATATCATCACAAGTATAGCAAAACATGTTCATTATTTCACCTCATGAAGTCAAATATGCAATCATCATACTAAAGTGCAAACCAACATGAGGAACATATAAATCATGAAAACTCAATATATATATATATATGCTAAACATGAATTCTCACAAGAACATGCACAACATAAGGAAATCATAAGGAAAACTCATAGCACAAATGATTTCCAAAACACCAAGCTCAAGAAACTATTTACCTCAAGTAAGGATAGGAGTGGAAGAAAAAAGATGAGGATAGCGGGACTTCACGTCGTCCTCGGCCTCCCATGTAGCACCCTCAACTAAGTGATTCCTCTATAAGACCTTAACGGAAACTACTTCTTTATTTCTTAACTTCTTAACTTGCCGGTCCAAAATCTCAACCAGAACTTCTTCATAGGAAAGGTTCTCATCAACTCCTAAACCCTCTAAGGGAAGGATGGATACCGGATCACCAATGCATTTCTTGAGCATGGAAACATGAAGCACCGGGTGGACCGGAGCCAACTCATTTGGAAAGTCCACTTCATATGCAACTTTCCCAACACGTTACAAGATTTGGTATAGGCCCACATACCGGGGACTAAGTTTCCCTTTCTTGCCAAACCTTATCACACCTTTCATAGGTGATATTTTCAAGTAGACCCAATCACCAACCTCAAATTCAAGATCCCTTCTTCTATTGTCGGCAGAGAACTTTAGCCGACTTTGGGCCGTCTTCTACCTCTCTCTTATGAGTCAAAGTTTTTCAATGGCATCATAAACTAGTTTGGGACCAATTAGAGCAAACTCACCTACTTCAAACCAATCCACTGGAGATCTACACCTCCTACCATAAAGTGCTTCAAATGGAGCCATGATAATGCTTGAGTGGTAGCTATTGTTGTAAGAAAATTCTATTAAGGGAAGATGATCGTCCCAATTACTCTTGAAATCAATCACACACGCCCTCAACATGTCCTCTAAGGTCTAAATGGTGCATTCGGCTTGACCATCCATTTAAGGATGGAAAGCGGTACTAAGTTTAACATTGGTACCAACCCCTTGTTGGAACACCTTCCAAAAATGTGAAGTAAATTGAGCACCTCGATACGAAATGATGGACAAAAGAACTCCATGCAACTTCACTGCCTCCTTGATGTACAACTTGGCATAGTCTTACGCCGAAAAAGTAACCTTGACCGGAATGAAGTGGGCTAATTTAGTCATCCTATCAACAATGACCCAAATAGAATCATGTTGCCTTCGAGTACGAGGCAAACTCACAACAAAATCTATATTCACCTCTTCCCACTTCCAAGTGGGAATATTTATATCTTGGAGCAAACCTCCCAGCTTTAGATGTTCGACCTTAACTTGTTGACAATTCAGACACAAAACCCGCTATATCCTTCTTCATACCATTCCACCAATAGACTTCCCGTAGGTCACATTACATCGTGGTGGCCCCCGAATGAATAGAATATCGCGAACCATGAGCCTCTTCTAGACACACAATAACCTTATTAATTAGGCACACCATCTCCCCCTTGGGAGTAAGCCTATACCAAATGTTCTAAACGGCATCTAACACAAGAACGCAACAATGAGGCTCATTCATACTATAGACGACATCAAGGTCCAACATAACAAGTCACAAAAGACAAGAAATCTGGAAAGTTACTAAAGCATAAAACACATACCAAAAAGGACATGAGGAGATCACTCTTGATCTTCTCTAGATTGGGGAGCATAAAACCTATTCTTCTTTTGAGCACTATCATCCAGACCACTAGAGGCAAGTTTCTTATCCTCCCTTCCCTTAGCCTTAAGAACCGGGCAATCTCTTATTTTGTGCCTATCCTTACCACACCCATAGCAACCATCCATGCCGGCTAGGCACTTACCATAATGACTCCTCCCACACTTTGAGCAAGTAAACTTAGGCAATGGAGACCCACTACCCTTCTCTTGGTCACACCTAGGGGTGTTGGAAGAGTCTTGACTGGAATACCTTTGTTTAGTCCTAGGCCTACCTTGTCCATCGGACTTAGCATTAGGAAAGTTTCCATCATCGGCACTAGCTCTCTTTACCTCCCTATTCATTTTCTTGAGATTTTGCTTCTCAATTTGTTCGGCATGAACCATAAGACTTGAAATATTAATACTAGGGATAGCATTGCCGAACGACACTCATTCTCAACCATGTCGAACACTCCCATCACAAATTTATTCATTCTAGCCCTTGAGTTCGCCACTAGAGTTGGAGCATACTTGGATAGTTGGGTGAACTTAAGAGCATACTCTTTCACACTCATACCTCCTTGAAGAAGGTTAATGAATTCTTGCATCTTTCGTTCCCTCAATTTTAGGGGAAAGAACCTATCTAGGAATGCTTCTTTGAACCCTTCCTACTCTATTGGGTCCGCTCTACCGGCCTATTATCTTTCCATTGTTCATACCAAATTTGTGCTATATCCCTCAATTGATAAACAGCTAGTTTCGCTTTCTCTACCGAAGTCAAACCCATGATGGCAAGCACCTCCCGCCATAGAGAAGAGATCGAAAGTCTGGGTCCCCTCGATCACCCTCCCTCTCCCTGTAGGTCGAGCTTCCTTTTCAGCCCTCTCACTTCATTCGAGCTGAATTACATCCTCCCTCTCACCTGAACTGGTCGAGAGAGATGAACCCGCACCATATTTTTTCGAATCGAAAGCCCCAACTAGAGGGTCCGAAGGAGAGAGGAGATCTCTGCTCTTATCGTTAATTAGGTATGCCTCCAGATCTGCCTTATACACCTCATGTATAAAACCTTGAGGATCTTCCTCCACCTTGGAGCCATAAAACTCTGGAGGGTTCATCCTCAAAAACTCTCTCACCCTTAAAGCAGTCAACTCCCTTACTGGGTTTGCCGGAGCTACCACCTCCCTATTGGCTTGGGCCAACATTATAAAGGCCGATCTATTCTCCGCATTAGACATATCTGGAGGATCAATTGGAGCTTGAGGTGTAACTTGGAGAGGAACATCTTGCTCCTCATTGCCTTCTTCTTCTCTCCTAGCATTTTCCCTTGTAATAGCCATACCATGAAAATCAATGGGAACGGATTAGAAAAAGGGACTATTAAAACCAATCTCTATGGCATGACTTAGAGAATGAAGAAGTGAGATTTCCTAAACATCCAATAGCCTCCTATTCATAAATGTGGCGCGCTTCACATTTATGAACAAGACTCTATTAGACGTGGTTTGAGACAATTCTAGAACCATTCTAAACCTTGTGCTCTGAATACCAGTTTGTCATGACCCGAGGGTACACCCTAGGTGTAACATGGCGTACTTGACCCCGAAGGGGTCTCATACAAGCCCTTAGCATATCATAACATAAGATAATAGAAAAGTACGGGAATTTTAAAAACTTTTATCCATACAATCGAAAACATTTTCATAAAGCAAGTGAAAGTCTTTACTACACTTTTGTTTCAAACCATCTATTAAACTCTTGAATAAAACTCTTGGGACGCAGCCCATACAAAAGTCTAAAACATAAAGAAATGACAAAATAGAAATAATGGGTTTGTCCTCGAAGCTATGAGGACTCACCAAATCTTCAACTCTTCTTGCTCCTTAGAAACCTTGCCTCCAAAGGAACTCAATCTTCGAAACCCTACATTTGATTAGAATGTAGGCAAAGTATGCATTAGTACAAAATGTACCAAGTATGATAGCTAGCACAACATCATAAGAGCATCTCAAAACTGTTAGTCAACGTAAGACATAAACAATAGAGATAATAACATAGTCATAGCATAATCTCCAACATAAGCATCATATAATCATAAGTCAACATAAGACATAGTTAATGATCATGGGAGATAAATCATGTTCATGTCGTAGTCTTTACTTGGACCTTAATACTAACATTCTACAACCCTTATTCTTTTATATCATAACAGAACTACTTCACAAGCCACCTCAAAGCATAGTTGTGCAATGCATGAACGGCATCCCATAATACCATCCAAACTAAGTACCCCATTTTGGTCATTCTTGGGTATAGTCCACATTCACGGTCAAGACTTAGGTTTTCATATCGGAAGAGCACTATACTCTTAAGTAACCTCAAAGCACACTTGTGCAATGCATGAAAGGCATCCTATAATACCATTCACACTAAGTATAACCTTGAAGTCAACATAATCATACTCGCCCTCCTTTGGTCTCATTCTTTAGCTTACTTCATATAGACAAGGGAACTACCATCCTTAGTCAATAATATCATGGAAGGGAACTATAGCAACAAACCATCAAATCATACTTCATACTAAACAACACTTTCTTGGGTAACCTTAAGTCATACTTGTGCAATGCACGGATAGCATCATATAATACTATTCATGCTAAGTACTACTTTTAGGTCCTCATACTAATACTTCTTGGTTTGGAACCTAGTCCCTCTCTTTAATTTTAGAACACTATGAGGTACTCTCTTAAGCACATCTTAGTTCTTTATTAGCCTGAACCCTACGACATACTACATGTAACATGTCTAGGTTCCTTATTAACATGGACTCTATGAGATACTACTTTTAGCATGTCTAACTCCATTTATACTCTTGAACACTATGAGGTATTTCATTAAGTAAGTCTTAGTTCAATTATGTTTTAGAACACTATGAGATGTTTCTTAAAGCATGTCTTAGTTCAATTATGCTCTAGAACACTATGAGATGCTTCTTCAAGCATGTCTTAGTTAATTGGATATGAAGATTGCTACTAGAAACCTTAACTCAACTATGTGAAGGCTTCCATATGATGAGACCTAACCTTGGGAAAACCCACACTCTACTATGTAAGAGTTCCCCCTTTAACTTGGATAGTCCTTACATAAACTAGGTGTGGTTCTCCTTTCAACTTGGAGCCCGGATCCTCTCTTGTAAGACACTCTATCTCATTGTCAATATCCACTTGGGGTCAAACATACACCCCAAGATTTCACTATTAAGCCTTGCTTAACATTCATGTCTCATGGAAGGATGTCCTTGACAACCAATCCATATTCAAGTGATTCTATCACTTTATAATTTCAAGCCTTTATAAGGTAGGTTAGGTGAGTATAGGCTTTTCACCACAATACTACCTATTAGACTTCTATTCATTACATTGACTCAACTCTCAAACCCCTAGTGATTCAACATTCATGACTACAAGCATTACTCTCAAAGCTCTACTTCATTCTATCCTTATTCATATCTATATTACAAGACATCCAGGTCATAAGCTTCATCTTAACCAATTCTCATCATATTCCTCATTATCAAGAGATTCAAGTCATAAGTCATCATGTAACATCGATCTCAAGCATTACCAATCAATACCCATCACATTCACATTATTCTAAGTTAATTCATGTTTATAGGTTTCTAGCCTTAGACAATTACTAGTCAAAGCATTATTCTTAGAATATCACCTTGACCTTTAATTTCACCTTCCATGGCAATAACCCACATAACTCAACTTCATCAATTAGACTAGAATAATCATGGAAATCACATCAATTCATCGTAATATCATGAATCAACACTAAATTAATCATAAATAAGTATTATCCAACCAATTGGAATCATACCCAACTAAACCCACACATTGGAAGAAACCCTAGCTTAGATTGGAGTTCTTCTTCACAAATTTGGGGAAATTCCAGGGGTCTCTATGGGTGTAAGAACCCATAGATGAATAAGCTAAACATATCCTAAATCAACGCCCTACACAAGCCTTCAACAATGGAGTCTTTGTTCTTGACCTAAGCTTCAAGCTCTTTCTTATTCTTCAAGCCTTGGGTTTTCTAAAGAGAGAAATATTTGAGAGGAGAGTATTTTGGGGTTTTGATTTGGGTCTTGTGGTAAAGTGACTTAAATGGGTGGTTAAAAGCTTAAAATATCTTATATAGGGGTTTTAGGACTAGGTAAAATGACCTCACCTAAAAACTCCCACGTTTGGAATTTCTCATTAACTCCCCCACTTGGCAGCCTACTGCCCAAGCCTCATGAGAAGTACCACGGGTCGTGGTCCTCACCACTGACCGTGGTCTTTGGACCAGTAGCTAGGCCACTTGGCTTGGCCTTTAAACGTCCATGGTATGACCACGAGTTGTGGTCTAGACCACTGGTCGTGAAATAGCTTGTGGTTCATGGTCCAATGACTTGGCCTCAAGGACTTGCCTCCACACGCCTAAGGGACCTTCACGAGGCCTCCCACGAACTGTGGTGAAGACCACTGGTTGTGGTGATGGCCGTGAACATAGGGGCAGTTCTTCGCCTAAGGTGACTTGGCTTCCCTCTTTCTAAGGCATCTTCACGAGCCTTCCCATGAACCGTGGTCAAGACCACTGGTCGTGAAGTGGCTAGTGAAGGTAAGCCACTTTTAGGCAGCCCTTAGAGAGCTACTGCCTTGGCCTCTCGAACAACACCACGAGTTGTGGTCCACACCACTGGCTGTGGTGGTGGTCGTGGACTTGAGGCAGTGTTCACCAAGCTTGGGGCTGATTTGGCCCTTGGCTTAGGCTTTACCCCTTTGCTTTGGAATTTGCCCTTGCAACCTTTAATAGAATCCTAAATGGTCTTCTAAACTATGGGGTGTAACACATGCCTTGATGTTCAACCCCTCATTCTAAGTACGGGAAGTCTTATATACGACTCTAATCCACATACATCAAACTCTAGAACCCTAGCTTGAGGCTCAAGGTTTTACAACAGGTATTTAGAGGTATGGAACACTCTCAAGTTGCATAAGTTTGACATTTTCACAAAACCCCCGGGCCCCTACATTCTTACTTTGGTCCGAGAGTTCTATTCGGCTTAAGGAGACTCGGGAAGAAGAAGGCCAGTGCCTTCAAACTGGTAGATTTTTTATAGTTCACGACAAGAAGGTTATTTACCATTGTGCAGACATCAATAAGGTATTGGGGTGCACTTATAATTTTATGCACCGGTACATTGATTTGGTCCAGAAGAAGATATTAGAGTACCTTAAGGGTTGGCTAGCGCCCCTTATCTCTGATGCCTCCCTGAGGTAGATAGAGGCAGATGCACAAATAGAGAAGAGGGATCTGAATATGGATGCGAGATACTGGTTCGGGTTCATCAGCAACACTATTATGTTGTTCCAGAACGAGTCCATTCTTAGACACTTGAAGACAGCTTGTTTAGGTTCTATCATTGCTCACCATAAGTTGAATCTGGGACTACTGATTGAGCAGGAGATGGCCATGAGGGCCAAAAAACGTCTGACCTTGCTCCATTTCCTGGTGCTGATCATAGAGTTGTGCAAACGGGCTCGTGTTCCCAGAGATAAGAAGACGGATATGGACGTAACTCCTACCTTTTCTATTGACATTCGGCATATTTAGGGTGAGTATTTATGGGATGAGGCTGATCGGAGGAGGGCAGCACCTGTGGATACCGCCCCGGAGGTTGAAGTTGAGATATTACCAACAGAGGCAATCATGCCTAATCAACCTAGTGGGCCCTCGGGTACATATGTACCTTCCTCTTCTGAGATTCTGAATTCATTTGTTGCACCCCTTCCCCCTAGATCTTTTGTTGTTGTTGCTTCTACCTTCTAGCCTTCTATCACCTAGGCGATGCTTTACAAAATAGGTCATTTAGCCCAATCTGCCGATGTGCATGCCTCTCGGGTAGAGGTTGTTGTTCCTGGGATATGATAGAGAGGGCTATTGATGCTTCCTTAGCCCCCATTAGGGCTAAGATTAGGAAGTATGGTGCCCAGATTGAGAGCCACAAGTTGACGTTAGATGCCTTATTGTGAGGGTGGATGATTGTGAGAAGGGCCAGGGTAACCACAGATGCTATCACGGCCTTGAAGGCTGACATTGTTAAGCTACGTAGAAATGTGGACGAGCTGAAGTCCACTATAGGTCCATGTTCTTTGGCACTATGGAGATCCCAAATGTCTCGAGCACAGATTTTCCAGCTTGTTTTGATGTGCCTCCGACTACTACCGTAGATGAGACTAGAGCTGATGATGTTGTTGTTGAGTCTGAAGCTGAGACATATAAAGAGCAACTTAGTGTTCATGAGGAAAAAATGTATGAGGATCTGGCCGACTTGGATGGTGCTATGTTTGAGACTGGTAGTCAGGCATCGCTCTGAGACACTTCCATGGTGGGCTTAAGTGGAGCCAAAGATGTTGAGATACCGGGCACTGATACCCCGACAAAGGGAGTGGCTAATATGCAGACTTCACTGAGGCCTAGCATGGTAGGATGATCTTCTTACCTCCTTTTGTATTCATTTTTAGATTGTTTTTATTTTTAGTTGCATTTGAGAACAACTACGTATTTTGTTGGGGGGTAAGGTATTACCATACCTACCTCTTATGGGATGTTTTGTGAATATTGACTTGATTCTGATTGTATTTTGTGAATATTGGAGCTTATTGGGTAATATATATATATATATATATAGTTTGGTTGTTGAATTGTGGTTGTTAATAAATTGTGGCCCATTGTTTTGCTATGAAAATGGTTTTGAACCAAGTTTTAAAAAAATTCCGCTTCTTTTGTGTGATTGTGGATGTTCTTGGGCAAATTTGAGTGTCAGTTGTGGTCAATACCGATGACTCGAATAGTGCTCTTAATTGAACAAAATGAATGTGTGGCTACGATGAGGCAAACTAAGTTACATAGGCAATATGTGAACTTTTAGCATCTCGTTGTGACTAGCCGATTGTTGATTAAGTCTCTTGTGATGAACATTGCACGCTAGCTAGAAAGTGTGGAGACTTGTTTGATAATTGTACCAATGCCTTGTGTGGTGGGTTGTCTTGAACATTGTGCTTGATGACACCTAGAATTTGCCCCGTTGGTCTGATTAATTGAGTGAGGCAAGCAATTGAAATGAACTTAGGAGAAAAATTTTTAAGAGTGAGCCAATTTGACAATATACCTCTACGTGGCATACCTTGTGAGATGTGTGAACCTTGCTTGGCACCTTTTGAGCCTATCCTTTTCTTGGAAGATATTTGAACAACTTTGGCCTCTTTATCCCATCACCCATAACCTTCATGAAGAATTGGTTCGTTTGAATAGCCAACTTAGGCCAAAAGCCTAAGTTGGGGTGTGGTGAAAAAGAAGGAAAGTCAAGAAGTGTGAAAAATTCCCCCTTTGATGGATTTTTTTGAAATAGATGGAACCCCTCCATGTAAAAAAAATATAGAAAAAAGAAGGAAAAGAAAAAGACAGAAAAAGAGCAAAAGTTGTGAAATAAAGTGTGTGAAAATAGTGAAAAAATAGGGTATCCGGTGATTCATGTTTAGTTAAATAATGGGGTGGATTATGAACATGTTTGAATGTGAAAGAGAAGGAGAAAAAGTGATTTTCAGGCCATACTTCATGAAGGTAGAAGCCACTAAGCCAAAATGACCATACATTTGCACTCAGCCCCATTGCAAGCCTTAAAAAGACCTTTGTGATCTTTAGTGAGTTGAAACGAATGTTGATTGGAAAATAAGGGCAAGTCTATGGGTGGAGTCATGCATGTATTCTTCTTTTTGAGTGTGAGAGTTGTATGTGATTCCGGGACCTTAAATTTTTGAGGAATTTTCTATGAATATGGAATCATCTTTGTTGTGAGGGCATTTGAGTACATTTGTTGAGCTTGAACTTGCATTTGAAGCAAGCATTGTGAGCTTGAGTACACTTGATAATGGTGAGTCACAATTTGAATCTTTGAGTGCACAATTAAGCATTGTATGTGTAGTTTGAACCTTTTGTGTGCATTCATGTTGAGTCTTAAGTTGCATTGTTTGTAGACATCCTTGTTGAACCTATTGATTTTGAGTTTTACTTGAGGACAAATAAAAGTTTAAGTTGGGCGTGTTGATGAGTCTGAGATTTCGACTCATTTAGGGCTTTGTTTTGATAGTTTAAGTGTCCTCAAATGCATAATTTATGTTATAAACTGATGTTAAAGCATTGATTTGCAGGTATATAAACTAAGGAGCAAGGCAAGGACACTACTAGGCAAAAAGGAGCAAACAAGCTGAAGAAATGAAGAGAAGCGATCATGGTGATGACCACAAAGGACATCACCAAAAACTCATAATGACCGTATCGAGTTTGAAAAGTTGTTTTCAGAATGTCATCTTTATTACACTCAATTGGTGATAGCCCAATTGGATGTCAATCTTAGAGAAGTAACTTGCTCCTTGAAGTTGATAAAAAAAAGTCATCTATCCTTTGGAGATGATACTTATTCTTGGTGGTAACCTTGTTGAACTGACGATACTGAATGCACATGCGATGTGCACCATCTTTCTTTCAAACAAACAAAACTAGAGCAGCCCATGGAGAGATACTCAGTTAGATGAAACCCTTATCCAACAAATCTTCAATTGCTCACTTAATTCCTTTAAGTTTTTCCATAGCCATTCGGTAAGGGAAATAGAGATAGGTTGCGAATGTGGGAGAAGGTCAATACCGAAGTCTATTTCTCTTTCGGGAGGAACATCCGGTAGATCATCAAGAAACATTTACGGAAACTCATTAACAACGGGGACCAACTCAAGAGTAGGGGTTTCAGAATCCATATCTCTTACCCTAACAAAATGGTATATGCAACCCTTAGAAATCATATTTTTAGCATTAATACACGAAACAAAGTGACATTTCGGCATAGAAATTCCCCTTTTCCACTCTAGGATGAGTTCACTTGGAAACTGAAACTTGACTACACGGGTTCTACAATCAATAGAAGCATAACAAGAATGCAACAAATTCATACCAAGGATAATATCGAAATCTAACATATCAAGATCTATAAGATCAACATGAGTGACTCTATGGGATAAGGAGACTGGACAATTTCTATATACTCTTTTCACCATGATAGATTCACCAATAGCAGTAGAGACAAAAAAGGGCCTAACAACACTTCCAGAAGAATATCAAACCTCATAGCCACATCGTCACAACAACAAGGTAGTATCAAGATCAAGGAAAGTATGAACATCAAGATGAAAGACTTTTAACATATCGGTAACCACATCGGGAGAACCCTCTTGTTCATGACGAGTCTGTAGTGCATAATATTTGTTTTGCTTCAGACTCCCACTAGAACTTGACGAAGGGTAAGGTAGAGTCTGTTGACGATTATCCCTTTATTTTTAGCAACTGAGGGACAGTCCCTTATCTTATGATTTGTCTTTCTACAAGCAAAATATGCATTAGAACCGGCTACACATTTTCCCTCATTCTTTCTTCCATATTTAGCATAAGTAGTTTATGAAGACCCATCACCATTTCCTCCTTGAGGTTTAGGGTTAGACACCCTAGCTTTGTTGAATTTAGGAGGAGCATTGGAGGAACCTTGATCGAAAAACCTTTGTCGAAACTTAGAACGACCATGTCCATTGGACCTTGAATGTGAAAAGTCATCATCACCGGTCCTTTCCTTATTTACCTTCTTAGATCTTTCCTTAAGTTTCTCTTCTTCTATTTGTTGAGAATGCATCATTAGGAGAGAAATGTCCATACCATTGATGAGCATGGTGGTACAACATTCTTTGACTACCATCTCAAACACTCCCAAAACAAACTTACCATCCTTGCCCTAGGATCGGAAACCATAGTAGGAGCATATCTAGACAATTGTGTGAACTTGAAAGAATATTCCTTCACAGTCATGTTTCCTTAACGAAGGTTGATGAATTCAACTATCTTTTCCTCCCTCATCTCAAGGGGAAAAAACCTATCAAGGAAAGTGACCATAAACTTTTCCCAATGGAGAGGACCCACATCAACCGCCATCTCTCCTTTTCATTGGTTGAACACCCTTAAGTTGGTAAGCGACCAATTCCTCGTTTTCCTCCAGTGTCACTCCCATGATCATCAACACCTTGTACACTTCATCAATGAACTCTTGAGGATCTTCCTCAACCTTGGAACCATGAAACTCTAGAGGATTCATTCAAGTGAAGTCCCTCACTCCAGATGCCGACGCACCCACATTTGGGTTCAAGGGGACCATAACCTCCCTATCATCTAAAGTTGTCATGGCTTAGGCCAATACTTGATAATCATCCCTAAACTCCGCAATAGTCACTTGTTCGGCCAAAGGGTCAACCAAAACTTTAGGATCTTGAGGAGGAGCTTCTCGTTCCACATTCTCATTTGCAAATATTTAGCCTAATGTATGCTATTCAAGGGGCCATATCCTAAAAAAGCATCGGAGTGGAATTAGGAGTCGGACATATAGATTTACAATTTATCGCACGACTTTAGAGTAATGAAAGACGTGGAGTTTCCTAATAATCTTATAGCTTCTTATTCATAAATGTTGCACACTACACACTCATGAAAAAGACTCTACGCCACGTGGCTTAGAGACTTCCTAGGACCTTTCTAAACCTTGTTCTTTGAATACTAAGCTTGTCATGACCCAAAGTACACCCTAATAGTAGCATGGTGTATAAGACCCCGTGAGGCCCTACACAAGCAACTTAGCATACATCATACAAGATAATACAATGTAAAGAGTTCAAAAGATAGTTTTTATATCATAAAAGTTTGACAAAAAGTAGCGAAAGTTTAATATAGTCTCAAAATCAATTAGTACATCAAAGAGTGATTGGGACATAAATCATACATCACATACACAAAAGATCTGAAATAAAAGGACATGAAAGCAATAAAAGAGTCAGGGTCCTCGGAACACGAGGATTCACTAATCTTCAATGTCTATAAGGGATCACTAGCCATGAGTATGTGAAATTGGAGCATTAGACCCTGCATTAGTTAAACAATGTAGGCAACAGTATGTGTTAGGACATAGAATGTACCAAGTATGATAACAATGCATAAGAGTCGTGAAATCATGCTAAAAGGACTTTGTATGACATGCAATGAGCAAGCTAAATCATAAAATAACATGTTTGAAAACATAAGTCAAGATCAGGGTCTATGCAAGTTAAACACCTTTAAAACGAATTCGAGATACTTCTAGAAGTAACCTTAGTTCATTATTGTGGGAAGTTTTCCATTAATCGACACAGATCATATGAGCTATGACATAGAATCTTGTGTCTATCCCACACCAAAAGAGATGTCCTTACTTGCCAAGGTAAGAACCATAAACTTCTGGCTTAAGTGAATCCACTAGCTAATGCTAAGCATAAATCCTAAAGGGAAGTCATTAATCCTAACTTGTCTAATCATTTTGAGACATGGGTGATGCTTATCATGACCAACGACACTATCCTACGGTATGAGTATCTACGATCGTCGATAATATAGTAACCCAACCAAGGGTGGGGGTCGTGTCCCAAGGGAGCGGTTATTTAGAATCAATAGCCAATTAGAATTTTAGTCAAATTATTCGTAGTTAAAGACATTTGTGATTAAAGACATTGTAAATCAAGGGTGACACAAAAGTGTCAAATATCAAACGGGATTTTGTAACGAGTAATAAAACAGCAAAATAAAAAATGAAATATCAAGATTAGGGAAAAGTTCTTCGGGCGTGACCACAATACATAGTGATACCAAGATGTTGGGTACATGCTTTCGATAGGAAATTTGCAAGATAATAGTGACTAGGCTAAGCTTTAAATGGAAATAAGTTCCCTCTTGGGTAACTTACCCCGTTTCAAATGCGTTCCTCTTGGACACCCATTTGTCGCATGAAGACCTACCTACGCCTTACCCCACTCACTCTCTTAAGCTAAGTACTAGGATATGGGACTAAGGCTCACCCTCTCGGGCTGAACCTCATGTCGACTCACTCCTTAAGTCATCAGTCTAGTGGTCTTGGTTTCACGACCTCCCTCTCGGGCAAGCCAAAAACAGATGGGTAGATTTGTATTTGCAACTACAAACCCATTAGGTTAAACCACAACCACTAGGTGAAATCACCATTAAAATACATCTAACCTATCGGCAAGCAAGACCCAACAATAATATCAACACATATTTGCTAAATCACACTCCAAGAATGGGGGTTTTTAGCCACACTTCAAGAAATAAGAAATTATACCTAACATGATAAAAAAATCAACTGGGTATAAGAAATTAAACCTTGAATTAATCAAAGGAAGAAGAATAGAGAAGACCCACTTTCAACTTGGGAAGATGAACTCCTTTCTTCAAGTCTCCACAAAAGCCTCTCCAAACTTGAGTGAAAAAATATAGAAAAGTACTATAGAATAATAATAATTTTACTCTAAAATGTTCCACACAAAGACTACAATTCTAATTAGTATTTATAGTTTCACAGATTATGCTGTGGAGGATTGTTCGGTGACATTAGTCGGGATCGCCGATGAACTCGGCGATCCGCCCTTTGGTCAGCTCATCGCCTTCAGTGTCTTGCCTTCAGCATCCTCACATTCTGGATCATTGGGCGGTACCGTACTGCTTCGCGGAACTAATCGGCGACTCGCCGACTGCTCCTTTCATCGCCTTTGAATCATTTCCTTCAAGGCTTCGCGTAATGGAACAAAGGGCGGTGCATGTCATTTCGGTGACTCACCAAGTTGGACTTGGCAATCCGCTGGCATTCATTTCTTGTTCTTTTCAGCACTTTTTGCTCCTAAGTGTCCATGCTTCCACTAAAACTTCAAATACCTGAATCTTAAGAATTTAAATCAGGTATTGAGATAAAACAAGCATTCAAGGATATTATTTCTATTAAAATAAATCCCTAAATGAGTCCAATTTGTGGACTCATCAACACCCCCAACTTAAACTTTTGCTTGTCCTCAAACAAACTCAAGTTCAGCTGTTCAAATAGGATGTCTCAAATAGTGTTGTACAAGACTAAATCATGAATACACACAACAAGGCCTAAATTACTTATGCACATGTCAAATGTGTACTCAAAGATTCAAGTTGTGACACACCATTATCAAGGATTCTGATGCTCTCAATAATTGTTACTTGTGCACGTTCAGGCTCAACAGAAAGTATCTAAATGCCCTCACATAAAGAATGATTTCATATTCACACACAGATATTAGTCAATTTATTATCAGGAATCAGATACAACTCTCACACTCAAAAAGAGAAACACAATGCATGTTTTCACCCATAGGTTTGTCCTTATTTTCCAATCGACTTTCCATCCGGCTTACTCAAGATCAAAAAGGTCTTTCTAAGGCTTGTAATGGGGCTAAGTGCAAATGTATGGTCATTTAGGCTTAGTGACTTTTCCTCGTGAGATGTGGTATTCTCAAGGCATTCTCTTCTTTTCCTTTATCACTTCTTTTTCTAGTGCTTATAAGTCATCCTTTTATTCACTCTCCATGAATTGCTTGGAACCCCAATTTCCCTTGTACTTTATTCCACAATTTATTTTATTTTATTTTATTTTATTTTTATGAAAGGTTCCATTTTTGCAACATGGGTTAAGGGAGATTTCTTATAGCACTTCTTGACTTCTTCTTTTCCTTTTCACCACACCCCCAACTTAGGCTTTTGTCCTAAGTTGGCTATTCACTAAACCACAAATCAGAGGATTATAGGTAGTGGATCAAGTAAGGTTTAGGGTTCATCAAGGTTCTTCCAAAGAAAGGTAAGGCTCAAAAGGGTGTTCAAAAGAGTTTCACACGCTCACGGGTAGGCCCCAAAAGCGGTATATGTCAAATTGGCTCACACTCTTTAAGATTGCCTAAGATCATCTCAAGAGTACACCTTTCTAAATCAATCAGACTAACAGGGAAAATTTTAGGTTTATTCATGCAAGGTTCAAGGTAAGCTCATCACACAAGGCATCGATACTTAAGTTAAACAAATACTACACACTTTCGCTAGTGTGCAATGGTCATTACAAGATAATCAACTCGATAAATGGCTAGTCATAACGAGATGCAAAGAGTTCACATATTGTCTATGTAACTTCATTTGGCCTCATTGTAGTCGTAAATTCATGTTCGTTCAATTGGGAGTACTATCTGAGTCATCGGTATTGATCATAACCAAGACTCATTTTTTTGCAAAAGAACAGCCACATTCAACTCACGAGGAGTGGCAAAATTTTCGGAAGGGTCAAAATTATTTTGCAAGTAAAACAACAGGAGCCATAAGCTCAAACATCCACAGAAAAGCAGTATAAAGCACAATTTAAAACAGAACAGCCCAAATATATACTGAATATCAGCAAAAAGTAGCACACAGAGGTGGGCCTTACCCCACCACAAATAAAAGCGCTTGTCCTCAAATGCGAATGAAATAACGTATTCAAAAATAGATGCTAGTAATTTAGAGAGAAAGATAAGGAAAGGTCCTATCTACGTAGTCTCTCTGTCTGCTGAGGCCTCAATGCCCAGTGCATCTTCCTGAAGTAAAACAATGGTCCCTGGAGCATTGTTATTTTGGTCTCCATTGTTTGCTTTTGCCTTAGCCTCTGCAGCAAGATTTGTTGCAATCATCTGATCTATCTCCTGAGCTGCTCTGAAGGCATGTATTGCATTAACTAAACTTTTGATCACATGGGCACACATTAAGATCGAAAGGAATTCGTCTCTTCTCCCTAGCTTCCTTGGTGTACTTCCTTTGTCTGGCTAGCTCTGCTCTCTTTTCATCATTTCTAAATTCTCGTGCTCTTACGTGCCTGGGTGGATCTTCTCTCCCTGCAACTTTTGGTCTAGCCATTTCGGCAAACACTTCGAGGATAAGTTAAATAGTAATTCAAATAGGAGCAAAAATGGTGTTTCTGTATGTGGAATTTCTCAGTTGAGCTGTTAGGCTAATGTTGAAATTGATGTACACATGATACAAGGGGATGGGCAAAACGCGAACAAGGGCTCTTTCGGCAAGTCGCCGAGTGTATTGTGCGAACCAAACTGACAGTCGAGAGTTACAAGTCAATCAGTACATAAACGTGCAAAAAGCAAGATGGGGCTGATAGGCGAACTGCTGAGCAATTCGGCGAAATTTGTTCATCTCGCCGATCAGCTCATTATGTCCACTATCAACCCCATTTTTCGATTCTCACCCAGTAACCCCAATTAATGTAACTATGCATATATAACTCAATTTCAACAAAGACACACAGAAACTTCTATTCTCACCACGTAACAATTCAACTCAACGCATAGCTAAGTGGGAATTCCTCGAACAATGCAACAGATACCAATTCATAATCGATAATATATGTAATCCCAGTAACTCAGAGACTCAGCAGAGGTTTAACACTTTTATCATTATGCAAATGAGTACAATTTTAATATTTTTAGACACGATGTTCATACTACTAACCTTTGATGCTAAATAGCTGCTAATGAAGTGCTAGGCAGCAATGCAATCCAAATTTGCGCACAAATCATGAGCCAAAATATTCAAAAAGTGCAAGAAATATAAGACTAGAGTGCAGGTGTGAGTTTGGTAGGTTGAAGAAATGAGAGAAAATGAGCGAAATAGGACTTTTAAACATGTGGCTTGCAAAAATCATCCAGTTTCCGCCTGTTCATCGATGTGAATCAAGTTCTCCCATTCACTCGGCGAAGCTCCAAGTGTCTAGTTAGTTTGCCAAATATCACAGAAACTGCAGCTCCTGTGAATATTCCAATGGCTATCTACATCGCAAACGCCGATATGGTCGGCGATGTGCCACTAACTTTTCTACAGACCGCCGAGTTGTACAGGGTTTAGGTTAACAAAGTCTTGTGTTAGCCGGCGGACAAAATCGTGATCGCCAATCCTTTCAGCGATCTGCCAACTGAACCTGTTGCTTGCCTCCATATCCTTTGTCAATCACCTCCTTCGTTTCAACCTGTACAAACAACACACCATTATTTTCTTAAAAAATAATAAAGCAATTAGAAAGGTTTTGGGTTACCTCCCAAACAACGCCTTAGTTAACGTCGTGGCACGACAACGCATGTCAGCTATCAGAGTTCATTTTTGGGGTTAGCCATAGTATCACTTGGTAACCCCTTGTTTTGGTGAGAGGGTAGATCAGGCGATGCATGACCCATAAGGTTCTCAAGCAGCTAGACAATTGTGGATTGAGACCAAATCAATCGCTTAATCCCTTCAATGTCTTCCTTCATTTCTTCCAGCTTTCTGTCTTGCTCAATCACCCTGTGGAGAATGATTGAGATCATTCCCTCAAGGCGTTTAGCCTCATTGCCTTAAGAATTTTTCGCTCATTAGGAGGGATGTATTCATCCTTCATTTTGTACTAAACTTCGATCTTCACCATCTTTTTGGCCAACTCATCAATCTGAGTCATTAGGGTGGCCAGCATGAAGTCTTTTTCTACCTCTTGGTGCGTTTCAACTATTTGATTAAGCAGTCGGGCTACTATTGCATATGACTGCTTTGCAAGGCCTCCCAGAATGAGTTGGTCGAACAACGTCTTGTTCCCAGGACCAAGACTTCTATAGAAGCAGTCCAAGAGTGTCATGTCAGGAATGTTATGAGTTGGGCATTGCGTGATCATCTCATTGAATCTTGCCCACGACTTGTGGATCCGTTTACCTTCCCATTGCTTGAAGAAAAGGGTATGATCCCAAAATATCATTACCTCTAATGGAGGAAACTCCATTAGCTCTCGAGTACTGCTCACTATACTTGCTTCCTCTGTTTGGCTACAACCAAACCAGCAAAACAAAACTAAAAATTAAGTTAGTAAATTACTCTAATAAGAACATAAATTCTAGTAAACTACAAATTCTCAAATAACACCACTCCCCGGCAGTGGCGCCATTTTGATGCTTATCGTGACCAATGACACTATCCTACGGTATGAGTGTCTACGATCGTCGATAATATAGTAACCTAACCAAGGATTGGGGTCATGTCCCAAGGGAGCAGTTTTTGAGAATCAATAGCCAATTAGAATTTCATTCAAATTAGTCGTAGTTAAAGACATTTGCGATTAAAGACATTATAAATCAAGGGTGACACAAAAGTGTCAAATATCAAAGGGGGTTTTGTAACGACTAATAAAACAGCAATATAAACAATGAAATATCAAGATTGGGAAAAAGTTCTTGGGGCATTACCGTAATACATATTGATACCAAGATGTTGGGTGCATGCTTTCGATAGGAAATTTGCAACATAATAGTGACTAGGCTAAGCTTTAAATGGAAATAAGTTCCCACTCGGGCAACATACCCAGTTTCAAATGTGTTCCTCTCGGACACCCATTTGCCGCATGAAGACCAGTCTACGCCTTACCCAACTCACTCTCTCGAGCTGAGTGTTAGGATATGGGACTAGGGCTTACCCTCTCAGGCTGAACCTCATGTCGACCCACTCCTTATGCCATCAATCTAGTGGTCTTAGTTTCGCGACCTCCCTCTCGGGCAAGCCGAAAACACATAGGTAGATTTGTATTTGCAACTACAAACCCATTAGGTTAAACCACAACCACTAGGTGAAATCACCATTAAAATACATCTGACCTATCAGCAAGCAAGACCCAACAATAATATCAACACATATTTTCTAAATCACACCCTAAGAATAGGGGTTCTTAGCCACACATCAAGAAATAAGAAATTATACCTAACATGATAAAGAAATCAACTAGGTATAAGAAATTAAACCTTGAATTAAGCAAAGGAAGAAGAATAGAGAAGACCCACTTTCAACTTGGGAAGATGAACTCCTTTCTTCAAGTCTCCACAAAACCCTCTCCAAACTTGAGAGAAAAAAATATAGAAAAGTACTATAGAATAATAATAATTTTACTCAAAAATGTTCCACACAAAGACTACAACTCTAACTAGTATTTATAGTTTTCACAAATTGTGCTGCGGAGGATTGTTCGGCGACATTAGTCGGGATCGCCGATGAACTAGGCGATCCGCCCTTTGGTCCAGCTCATTGCCTTCAGTGCCTTGCCTTCAGCATCCTCGCATTCTGAATCATTGGGTGGTACCGTACTGCTTCGCAAAACTAATCGGTGACATGCCGACTGCTCATTTCATCGCCTTTGAATCACTTCCTTCAAGGCTTCGCGTAATGGAACAAAGGGCGGTGCATGTCATTTCGGCAACTCGCCAAGTTGGACTCGGTGATCCGCAGGCATTCATTTCTTGTTCTTTTCAGCCCTTTTTGCTCCGTTTTGCGCCTAAGTGTCCATGCTTCCACTAAAACTTCAAATACCTTAAATCGAAGCATTTAAATCAGGTATTGAGATAAACCAAGCATTCAAGGATACTATTTCTATTCAAATAAATCCCTAAATGAGTCAATTTGTGGACTCATCAATGGGTAATGGTCGCTTGTTTTTCATCTATGGAAGGGCAAATCAAGTAGTCAATCCAAGTTAGAATTCATTAGAATTTGTCATTAATCATGATTCATCTTAGGTGAAAAAAACTTTCAACCTTATGAACACTTTGTGTGAGAAAATCCTTTCCCAATCATGTTTAAGTAGTATGTGAGAAATTTTTTCACAACAACATTGATGTTTTACTCTCAAAGCAACCTTAAACAATTTTCATCAATTTCATAAAGAAACATGCATATCTTCATAAATTCATCTTTCATAGTTCAAAACGCACGTCATATCATCATAGTCTAGAAATCATTGGTCATGCATGAGTTCATGGAAATTCAACTTTAAAACATGAAATTATTTTAATTCATGCATGAAAAGACATGAATCAAACAATTGGGTCATAATTGAAAGAAACCCATGGCAATTGAATAAAATCCTAATTTGATTGGGGAATCTAGCTTTAACAAATTGGGGTTTTAGGAACCCTATGGAGAAAAGAGCTCCATAGGTGAATACTATCATACCTTGGAGTTCAAAGCCCAAAATATATGGTGGTAATTGAGACTTGAATGGAACCCTAGCTCTTCTTCTTCCTTAGACATGAGAGGATGAACTTGAGCAATTTTTAGGAATTTAGGAGAATGAATTGGAAGTGGGTAAATTGGGGTTAAAATCATTATATAGGGCTTGGGATAGAAGTAAAAATGACATAGTACGATTAGGGAATAGACCAAAAAGCCCTTAAAAATAATTATCGAACCTCCACCAATGTTGGACTTACGGTCCGTAGGTCCAACTACGAACCATCCAGGTCAACTGTTGGTAGGGTGCAGGGACTTGAATTTGGACTTTCCAATGACAAGACCTATGCACGGTCTGTTGATCCACTTATGAACCGTACATACCAACCGTAGGTCTCAACTTTGACCCTCAAAATTTCATCAAGTCTGGGACTCGCCTTCGAGACTTACCTACAACTCATACATTGAACGACGGACTGCCCAAGTGAATCCTAAAATGGGTACTAGAACTTGACATTGGAAAATCATTTGACTTTCCACCTATGGTTCCCACATATGGCCCGTAAGTGAATCTATGGTCCGTCAGTGGGGTCTGTTGGTACATACATCAGTTTTAGAAATTGGTAGCTTTTCCTTCTTTTCAAATTTGAGGTGTTACATAAATTTTGTTTATATGGTGTTCAGATTGGTTTGATTTGTCTCTTATTATCTCTTATGCTTTCTCTAAAATTTTGAAACTACCCCATGAGTTTTGTAAATCATGAAATGCTTGAGTTTTTGTTCATAGTAATTTGAGGATTGATTGTGTTCTATATTGATGCTTGAATAGTACTCATGATGAGCATCATGTATAGTGTTGGTGTTGCAAGAATGGAATTGATGTGGTTTCACTTTTGAACGATCTCTTTGAATCTTTTATTGACTAGTTGTGCTTTGATGTGAACCTTGCAATGAATATTTCACATACGCTTTTGATCTTTTTGAGTTGTGTTAAATGAGTGTATTCGAAGTGTCATGTATGGTGAGGTCTCACTTTAAAGCATGTGTGTGGAATCCTAGCATTTGTCTTGTTAGTATAATTGTCTAAATCTTGGTAAGTGAAAGACATGATCTTTGGCAGCAATTCAAAGAGGGAACCCATATTTCCATATCCTTTGTGACTACCTAGTGAGGGTGTGCATCCATTTTGGCACTATTTGAGCCTAAACTGTTTGTTGACAAAACCACATTGAAACCTCTTGAGCTAAAATTCTCCCCACCTACTCACCCAAAATCCTTTTTGAAGCATTGTTATATTTGAATAGCCAACTTAGGCCAAAAGCCTAAGTTGAGGATGTGGAAAGGAAGGAGGAATGAAAGTCAAGTTAAGGGCAAAGAAAGATGAAATGAGACTTAACTTTGAAGTTTGTTACAAAAAGAAGGAACCCCTCCTTATAAAATAAAAGAAAAATATTGTGATGAGAAATTTTGAAAAATTGAAATGAAAAGGAGAAGTTGGTGAAATAAAGGGGGTTGCGAATAAAGTGATTGATGAGTCAAAATTTGAGCTCTCAAATAAAATAAGAAGGAAAAAAACTTGAGAAGAGGTGAACATGAGTGCAACAATACTTTGAAAAGATGAAGTCACTAAGCCAAATTGACCATACCATAACCATCGGCCACATTACAATCCTAAAAGACCCTTAAGATCTTGCATGAACTAGGTTATGTGATGACTGGAAAATATGGGCAAACCTAAAGGATAAAGCTTGCTTGTATTTCTCTTTTGAGAGAGTGAGAGTTGCATTGATTTCTTATTTCTTTGTTGATTTGCTTTGTGAGAGAATGAAATCTTTCTTGATGTGAGGACACTAGAATGCATTTGTTGAAACATGGTCTTGCATTAGTAAAGAAGCTATAGTGAGCTTGAGATTGTGTTGAAATCGGCTAGTCATCATTTGAAGCTTTTTGATCATGATTGAGTGTAGCATGTTCTTGAGAGTAGTCTTCGTAATGGAAATTGCATGTTATCTCTCATTGAATACTATTGTATACACCCTTATTGATCTAATTGTGTTCTTGATTTACTGGAAGACAAACAAAGTTTAAGTTGGGGATGTTGATGAGTGGTAGATTTGCACTCATTTAAGGCCTATTTAGCTCAACAATTAGTGTCCTCAATGCCTAATTATGTCCTATTCTAATGATATGCTGATAATTTACAACTATGAAAGCTAAAGAACAAGACAAGGATAAATGATCGAAAAAATGGCCAAAACTGTAAAAAGAAGTGTAAACTATACATTGTTAATCGCCAAACAAGAAAGACAGATTGCCTAATTAGTATAACCTCGCCCAAATTAACAGTGCACAACACTTGCATTAATTGAGGCAGGTCGACGAACTCCAAATGTAAAGGTGACTCGCTGAATGAGAAGGAGAAATTGTTGATCATCGCAAAAAGCGACAGTGTAAGGAGAAAAATTGAACGCTTGAAAGGCGAACTAAGGTGGTGCTCAGTGATTATTCAAATGTGAAAGGCAGACTCGAATGTAATGACCCATAAAGCGAATAAGTAAAACTAGAGCCTAACTAGTGAGGGTGTGAGTTTGTCATGAGGTTTAAGGGTGTTTGGTGTTTTCTTGACCTATGGTTGAGGGATTTAGGGGCTAAACGTCAAGGAACGACTCCCCAAGGACCACCCTAAGGGTCCTTGAGGAGGACCCTTAGCCAAACCCCAAGGTTGCCCCTTAAAGCAAAAAGTTGTCAAAAGGTGAGACCTCCGGATGGCCATCTACGACCAGTAGGTCAATTGACGCCCCATAGGTCATGGCCCCCAGAACCACCTTGCAGTCACAAACCACGAGGTGACAAAATGGTCCGTCACCCCACCTACGGTCCGTAGGTGAGAGGGTGTCATTTGCACCTGGTTTGCTGTCTTGGTTCGGCCAAGGCAAGGGTGGTTTGGTAAAATTGTTTTTAAGTTGAGTTAAGTTGGGGGATGGTTATTTTAAGTTTATTAAGGTATTTTAATAGTATTAAAAGTGTTAAAATCTAATTTCCATCTCATTACTTCAAAACCCCAAATCAAAACTTCCCTTCCCCTCCAAAAGTCTCTCTCTAGAAACCTCCATAGAAGGTGTAGACTTCAAGCTTCCAAGGTCAAGTTCTTCAAGGTTTTCAAAGGATTTTTCAAGGGAATTTTGTGGGAATGAATAACAAGGTATGGTGGTCTTGATCCTTGTCTAATTTTCCATTCAAGGAACCAAATCCAAAGTGATTCCAAAGTATGAAAAATCTAGGGTTTTACTCAATCTCATGGGTTCTTTCATCAAACGTTTTCAAATGGTTTCTAATGACAAATTATGATTGTATTGGTGTTTAGTTAATGATTTATGATGAAAATACTCTATGAACCCATGATTTCTCTCAATTCCTAAATTGTGCTTTATGAAGTGGGTTTGTTGATCATGAATGAATGTTGATGGATTAAGCCTAAATTGATTTAGATTGATTTAATTGTATCATTATACATGCCTTAATTGTAGTAAATTATTGGTGTGTTGGTGACTTTTGATCATGGCCTTGAAAGTGTAAGTTATGACCTAATTTCATGTTGAAGTAGAAATGTGATTGAGCTATTGATCCACTTGAAAGGTGGAGGTGTTTACTTACTATGTATATGGTGGTATTGAATTGATAGATATCTTCCTTGTACCTTTTTATATGAAGGATCGATTTATGATCATGATGTAAAGTATGTGTGTGATTTCAATGAATGTATAATGATCATGTTTAGAATGAAAGTGTGTTATGATTGAATGATATTTCTCAAATTAACACCTATGAATGATGAGGCTATATGTGAAAGGTTATTCTCACATACACACACTCATGAATGACTAATGAATGAAGTTCTATGATAATATTAATGAATGTTGAGTCTATTGAAAGGCTATTCTCAATTGTACTCTAATGAATGAAATGACATGTTGTGAAAGAACTTTCTCACAATATGCGATTCGTAAGTGAAATGTTATTCTCATCTTTGAATCTATGAGCTTTCCAATGAATGGATGTTGGTATAGGAGGGATACTCATCCGGGAGTTGAGGTGGAGTATCTAATAACAATCTCTATATCCCATTTTAGTGAATGTTGGGTTTGGGATGGATGCTCAGCCGGGAGTTGAGGCGGGGTATCTAGTAGCAATCCCTTATCCCATAATGAACTAAGTAATGAATGTAAAGTACTCTGTGGGGAATAATTCCAAGCACTGAGTGGATATGGATTGAGATGGGTGCTCATATATGAGTTGAGCGAGGTACCTAGTAGCAATATCTTGAGATGGATACTCATTTGTGAGTTGAGGCGGGGCATCTAGTAGCAATCTCCTTATCCTATAACTATGTGCCCACATAGGTCTAGCTAGTGGATCAACTTTAGCTAAAAACAATTGTCCTACCTTAGGAAAGTAGGAATCCCTTATCTAGTGAGGGTGACACCGGAATTCCATATCAAGCTCACATGGTCTATGTCGGTTAAGGCTTACCCCCATAATAATGTTAATGAACTATAGATTCTTAAGAATGCACTACTTAGTGTGGGTGGTGGTATTCGACGCCATCTATGTTGCACAAGTAGGCTTTGAGAGAGGTAATGGTGTGTTCCTTTATAATGTTAATGAAATGAATGGGCTCTTGTGATGATGTGTTAATGAAGAATGTTGATCTATTGTCTAATGAATGAAGGTGATCTTAATGTAATGAAGCTAATGAAGAATGTTGACTCTTATATGCTTAAATGTAAATGATGTGTTCTATACTTGGATTGTATTATGAGTTACTTCCTTGTTATGACTTATTGTATTTAAATGTGTCTTGCTTATGGTGACTTCAAAGGAGTACTTAGTGTGAGTAGTAGTATGGGATGATACTTGCACATTGCACAAGTATGACTCAGAGTTGCCCTAGGTGATGGTCTTGATGTGTTGATGTGACTTGTGTATAAGTATTGTGTAAGGATGGAAAGGTTGAATGGTAAGTTCACTTTTGGTGGCTTTAATGTGGTACTTTGGTGTGGATGGTGGTATGGGACGTTATCCATACATTGCACAAGGTTTAGCATGAGGGTTACTTGAGGTGAAGGCTTAATGTGAAGGTAATGGGTTATATGTTGATTATGTTCCTAATGTGGTTAAATGACTTGTATGTTGATTATATCTAAATTAGAAAATATGATTTGGACGTTGGTTGTGACTTATATTATGCCTCTTTTATCAATGTTCATGAAGTTTTACCAAAATGGCATAAAAGCATGACTTTCAAATAAATGTTTGTTTTAAGCATGGTTTTTGCATGGCTTCTATACTTGGTACATCTAATGTGCTAACCCATATTTCTTCTCCCTTTTTACCAAAGTGTAGGGTTTGGAGATATTGGTGTTCTATGCTTGAAGGATGGGTTTCTAAGGTGCTTGAAGATGAAGACTTGGTGAGTCCTCATAGTTTCGAGGACAAAATCCATTGTGTTCCTTTTATGTCTTTTAGTTTTTTGTTAAAGCTTTGTATAGGCTAACTCCCAATGTTGTATTCAAAGTATTAGATGGTTTGAGACATAGTATACTAAGTCTAGAAAGTCTTCCGCTTGTTTTTTAATGAAAATGTCTTCGATTGTAAAGAAAATTTTTAATTCTTCTCTATTTTCCTATGTCTTATGTTCAAGAATGTTATGAGGCTTGTATTAGACCCCTTCGGGGTCGAGTACGCCATGTTGCATCTAGGGGCTAACCTTGGGTCGTGACATCGAACGAGCTCATCGACTAAAGTTCAAACACCTGAAGCCTAGAGCAAGATTAAGGCGAGCTGGAGAGCAGTTGGCGATCTGTCTAACAACCGGCAAGCCCAACTAACATCGCTCAATGGGTCATCCATTAAGTTTTGGGCCAAATTTTGGGAAATTATAAATAGCATAAAGGAGAGAGAAAAGTAGTTTTTGGGGGAAAAGAGATAGCGTAAGTGAGAAAATTGAGGTGTGAGAAACTTGAGAGAAAACACTTTACCTTGTGAAGAACACTTTCTAGTTTTTTGGGTTTTTCAACTTTGTTCTTTAAATTGATAATTGAAGTTTACTCCAACGTGGGTTTGCTTGTAATTTCTTAATTTAATGTTACTCATGGCTGCTTTCATGCAAGGTATACTTTATTTTCTTTTTGTGATGGGTGGCTAAAACCCCAAGATCTAGGGGTGCAATTATGGGGTTGGGTGTTGATTTAATGTAATGGGTATTGTGTTATGCTCTGTTTTGATGTTGTTCATACATGAATTTGGGCTAATTAGCATGGGGTTAACTTATGGGTTAAGTTTGCAAACTTAATTCCTACTCTCGATCTCTGGCAATGCTCGAAAGAGATTGATTGGAATGGGTAATTAGTCTGATACTAGCAATTTAGGTTTGATGTCTGTAACTTGCTTGAAAATAGAGATTATGGGTCAGATCTATTTGCCCTATTTCTGCATTGAAAGAGACAATAATGTAATGTATTGGGTTGTTTAGTATAGCACATAGATTAGACCGAAAGGAGATTTTATAGAAGATGCTATGAGATCGAAAGAAAATTAGTGTTATTGAAGATGACCCAACCTATTCATGAATGTTCATCGAGAAATACAATTACCCCTATGTGACATTGATTTCCAATCTCGCACACCTAGATTACTTGTTACTTCTTAAATTTCCCAAAATTTTAGTTTAATTGTGACCATTGATAACCAAATCCTTTTATTAAATTGGTGAAATCATCCACCCACTTGTTTTCACTACTGCAACTGAATGATTTTACAATCCAAATTGCTTGATAGAATTTTCTACAGTAGACCATTCTCTGTGGATTCGATCTTGACTCTTAGTTCGGTATTTTTTCTTATGATGACCAATGTCTCTTTTAATTGGTTACATTTGAGAGTTATTAGTATTCATATTTTAAAATGATACAAATAATATTGAAGTATGTATGTGATGAAAAATCTTAGAGAAAAACACAAGTATGAATTGATGAATGATTACTCTATTAGATTGATACTTATTGTCATCACAAAGGAGTAATTAACGTCTAAGAAATACGAAAAAGATTTGTGATAAGAAATGCTCATTTTTTTTGCGCTCTTTCTAGGAGTAAATGGCCCTCTTCAAATAATTTATCCAACCTCTACTATATTAGAAATCGGCAATGAGTAGGCTAATCACCACTGGAGTGAGTATGAATGAATTCTTTTTCATTAACGGTAATATTTCATTTTGTTAGACCTGTATGGAATGGATTCTTGTTTAAGTTCATAAAGTAATTGCTTGAGGCATCAAAATAGAGATAGAATGATTTTAGAAGATGAGTTATCGACACCTTGAACTGTACTATTGCAACTGTGCTCTGAATTTCAAATTATGAACATTAGAATATACTTTTTTTAGAGGTGAAATCTGAATTTGGGGAGAAAAAAGGTTTCTTTTAGTGAGTGTTTGGATTAATTTGTTTTAATGGCTTTTGGCTTTAAAACTATTTTTTTTGTTAGAACACAAAAAAGTGTTTTGAAGCACTTCTTTTAAAGCTGAAAAAGTATCCAAAAAAGGCCAAAAGGCCAAAAGTTGGGTGTTCCCAACTTATGACTTTTGATTTTTAACTTATAAGTCATTTTGAAAATTTTAATTCAAACACCACCTTAGTACCTTATTCTAATATTGTTGAATCAAGATAGTGAGCATATGAATAAGTAGAACCATCGTTTGAGTTGAATCCACGAATAGTTCAAAAAAGTGTAAATAAAATATCACAAGGAAAGCAGGTTGATAAAGAAGAGAAATCAAATAAATTTAACTTATGTAAAGAATAAAGTTTGGGGAAAAAAATCATTAGCATTCTCTTGAAAAACATACCAAACTTACGGATGAAATTAATTTAGCTATGATATCCAACTTTCGAATGCATAATATTAAATAACACCTCATCATATTCTCATTTATTGATTTTTTTTTTCCATGCTTATAGCTTAGAATACGTAGAAAATATGATTGCTATAATTTGTTCACCAACCATTGCTTGTGTGATACCTCAAAAAAGTCACAAGGTACAACCTTTAGAAAAGTTCCAACCTTTCAAAAAAGTCACAATCCTTTAATGAGAAAAGATATTTGTTTTTAATATAATATAATATAATATTTATTTACTTCTGTATTCGAAATGAATTTTGATACCAATAAAACTTAATGATAAATGTACACCAAATAGATTTTAGTCCAGGTTAACTGGCAAGAAAGTACATTCAGAATGAATTTTTGGGTGATAAATGGAACCAATTTAAAACATGGTTTTTTGACACTTATAGTACTAATGATTTGAATAATATTTCTTAAGAGTCTTATGAAAGGATTACCGGCAGTCTTCAGAGATCCTGTAAATTGGTATCAGAGCCTAGGAACTTTCATGGTAAATATGAGATTAATGTGAAGTATACGACATAAATATGTTCTTTTCAAGATGGATCTAGGAGAAGTGAGTACTAAAAGTACTAGATTGGAAGAGGTAGATATACCTCAGAACCTTGATTTGTTAAACAAATGGACTATTCCAAATATTGATATTAAAACCATTTATGATTATGGTTGGTTTGATAAAATATCTCATAAACAGTCAATAAAAATGACTGAGCAATCTTTGGAGTTAAATTTATCTGAACAGACTATTCGTTTATTAAATAAACGAGATATTGAGTTATATAAAAAAAAAGTATAATTTCTTGCATATTGGCATGGTTCAAATTGCTTTTAAACCTTTAACTCTTAAAGGGTTACCTGAGACATTTTTAGCTGCTCTTCGTGATACTAGAAATTTAAATTTTAGACAATCTTTGATGGGTTCGATTGAGTCCACTATGGCATATAGCCCAGTATATTTTAATACTCAGCCTAATTTGCAATTATCTTTAACTGATGCTAATATTCTTGATGCTTTAACTTTAAATGTTAAAACACATGGTTATAATCATGCACCTGGATCTAAATTAATTTGTTTATCATATAGAATTTATTTTAAATTGCTATCTACGTTAAACTCGAGATGTAAATTACATGATACATCTGATCAGACTATTTTAGTAGAAACTAACTTTGTTAAATCTAAGGTCACTACTAGAAGACCTATAAAATGAGAAGAAATTAATTTTCCAACTACGTGGACTTTGGATTCTGTTATATCCCCAAGTCAAATTACTAATGTTGTCACTAATTCTTAGTATTCTCATATTACACAAAATCATGATAGTAGGATTTGCATGCAGTTTAACGATATTCCTTATAGTAGACATTCATTTTCTGATAGAAGGTTGCCGCTATTCATCATATTTCCCCTATTGAACCTGTGTATTGTAACATCTCACAATTTGAAATAGCTAGGAAGAAGCTATGAACTGGAAATAGTCGTTTTTGGAAATAGTGAAAATCTGGAAATTTGTTTAAGTTAGGAAAAGTTGAGTTTTGGCCAACTTCAAACTGCCATAACTTTTAGCTCAGGATAAGTTAGAGGTACTTTCAAATATGGTAGTGAATATCTTAGAATGATGTTTCCAACGCCGCTGAGTTTGAGCGATTCCGAGTTCGTAAGAGTGAGTTACGCCCATTGGAAGTTGGGTTGTTCAAATAAGGAAATGTCCAATCTGGAATTTTGAAGGGTATTTCAGTCTTTACATTATCCAATTAATTAAATTCGTTTTAGTGAATTAATTAAGGGTCTAAACTGAACTTGGTCAGTTTTACGCTTTTGGAAAAGAGTTAAGGTTTTAGAGAAGAGGAAAGAAGAGAAGAAAAGAGAAGGAGAAGCAAGGAAATCGTCAAGTTCATCGAGTTTAGCTTGTGGATTTCATTGGGGGTGATCCCTACAAGGTATGTGAGATCACATAGCGTTGGGTTAGTTCACCCATGCTCCAATCATGATTCAATCCAGCAAAATATGTTTGATTTGAAAGAAAATTCCTTGAGTTTTTGATAAATTTCGTTTGAATTCTTGTGGGTTGTGTTGATTGGAGTTTCTTGAAATTGATTCACGTTGTTAGTTGTGTTTTTGAGTAGAATCTGATGTACTTTGATCATATAATCGATTTTAAGTGGTTGGGGAAAGAACCCATGGATTTTAGAGGGTTTAGAGCTGAAAAACGAAAAAAAAATTCGTCCGACAAAATTTGGCAATGGTGGCACGTTGCGGATCCATTCCCAAGATCTCAAAAATTTTGTTTCGCATTGCAGAGTCATCACAGAGTGTTCTGCCTCAAAATTCATTTTCGAAACTAAATTTTAAATGTTTCTCCGTGTCGCGGACCCACCCTAAAATATTGATTTTGGGTCTTTTCTCATGTTTAGCTATATAAAATCATTCCTAAACATCATGCGATCTTTCCTATCACAAATCTCAATCCCTGAATCCATAATTCAATTCAAGGATCAGTTAAGAGTCAAGTCAAGATCAGTTAAGATTCAAGTCAAGAAAAGTTCATAGAGTCTTCCAAAAGTCTTTTACAAATGATTTAACCTTGTTTTAAGACTTGAGTTTTGAGTTGAGTAAAGAGTAAAGTTGAAGTTCATTTCTTCAAAGTATATGGGGACTATGTATTCCCAAAGAGTTAAAATGTTTTCACATTTAAACGAGAAAGGAAACCTTGATTTCCAAAAGAGCCTATAAACTAGTTTTTCAGAGCCATTGAGAGCCTATGAGCTAGTTTTTCAGTAAAGAGCCTATGAGCTAGTTTTTTCAGTAAAGAGCCTTTGAGCTAGTTTTTCAGTAAAAAGTCTTTGAGCTAGTTTTCAGAAAAGAGTAAATGCTTTCACAATTAAGAAAGAAGGGTAACTGAGATTTCCAAGATAGCCTTTGAGCTAAGTTTTTGAGCAATTATCTCAAATCACTAAAAGAAGTATGTTTTTAAACAAAAAGAGCTAGTATCATATTTTGGGAGTAGTATTGAGCACCGATATGGGGACGAGCTTGAGTTCAGATAACTCACGTCTCCATAAACCATGTAGCCATCAACGGTAGAAAAGGGTCATACTTTTTAGATGAACCATTTAATGCTTTTTAGCATAGACTAATGGATCCACTTAGTGGGTTAGGTCCTATACCCCCGGCAAGGTATAGGATGGTCCTTGGCAGCATGAGGTAAAGTGTTGTATCATCACTATAGCACTTAAGTGATGGTTGTCGGTTAGAGAAACTCCTACAACATTATTTTGCATTTTTATATACATCAGTTTATTTGTATTTTTACATACATCTCAGAGTTATATGTATCTTTGCATACACACAGAGTTGACATCATGTTTTAAACAGTTTTTATTTATATTGCACTTGTTTTTAAACTGCTTTATATTGAAATGAGTTCAGTTATGTTAAGTTGAGTTGAGCCAGGTAAGTTCTTCAGTTCCTTTCAGATTCTTTTCAAGCTTAAGTTGTGTTTAGCATTCCAACTCGCATACTCATACATTCAATGTACTGATGCCAGTTGGCCTCCATCGTCTTATGATGCACACGCAGGTAACCAGGATCAGCATCCAGCGCATCGTTGATCCAGTTGAGCTTCAGAGTGGTTGGTGAGCCTTCTTGCTTCTAGACGATTCCCCTTTTTCATTACTTTATCATTTTAGCTCATTAGGATGTCATGGGCCTGTCCCGACATCCATCTCAGTTGTTTTAGAGGCTTCATAGATAGTCAGTTAGATGTTAGTTCATTCGCCATCATTCTGTTATTGGCTTATGTTCAGATTTGAGTTGCCATTTTGGCTAAGTTAAATGTTAATTTTTAAAACAATATGAGTTCATTTTGAGATATGTTGAGTTATCTTGTATTTGGATTCTCTTTCTTATGTCTAAGTCTTCCGCTGAGTAAGTAAGCTAGGCCAAGGGTTCGCTTGGGGCCATCAATGGTTCTCGAGTGCCAATCTTGCCCAGGGTGTAGGCTCGGGTCATGACAAACTTGGTATCAGAGGACAGAGTTCAAGAGTCCTTGGGAGTCTATGAAGCTCTGTCTGTAGAGTCCTAATTATTAGTGTGAAGTGTGCCACATCTATAATTAGGAGGCTGCAACATTTAGGAATTCCTTCACTTCTTTCATACTCATTTAGTGTGTTAGAGTTCTATCTCTAAAAAGTCTCTTTCTAACTCGTGCTTACGCGTAATCAATTTTGAACTGGCCTAAGGTCGAGAGTGCCTTCATGAGGTGTTTCTTTCCCCGTGAGCTAAGAGAAGCAAATAGATGGTTGCTGACATGAAGAGCAGGATGAGTTTATTCGTTGTTGGGTTGACTCGTCTGTCTAGTAAGGAAAGTAAGGTAGCCATGTTAATAGGTGACATGGGCATAGCAAGGTTGATGATCCATGTGCAACTAGTTGAAGAAGAGAAGTTGAAGGATATAGAGGAATTCAAAAATAAAAAGGCTAAGATAGGGAATGAGTCCGGGCAGCAGAAGAGTAATGTGAACCGTTCGTCCTTTCAGCAAAAGCAAAAGGGACCTACTCCATCATCTGCTAGTGCACCTACACCCAGAAACAAAGGTGAGTATAATAGTCAGAATTCTCAAAACTTCAGAGGTAGACATGCGCATTCGCAAGGTAGTAAGGCACAAGGGGGTACTAAGACTCCTGCATGTGCTAAGTGTGGTAGGAGCCACTTAGGAATGTGTCGTGATGACTCCACTAGTTGTTTTCATGTATGGCCAGAACAGTCATTTTATGAGAGAGTGTCCTAAGAGCAGACAGAGTAATGGTAATGGGGGCAATAGAGCCCAGTCTTCTTCAGTTGCTCCACCAGATAGAGTTGTATCTAGATGAGCTACTTCAAGGGCAGGCGGAAAAGGAAACCGTCTTTATGCTATCACTAGTCGCCGAGAGCAAGAGGATTCGCCAGATGTTGTAACTGGTATGATCCAAGTCTTCAGTTTTGATGTTCTTCCTGAGCAACTTAGTGAACACTTCAGTGTTTCTACACCTGTTGGTGAGTCTATTTTAGCAAAAAGAGTCTATCATGATTGTTCTGTTTCCGTCAATCACAAGAGTACCATGGATAATTTAGTTGAGTTAGACATGGTAGATCTTGATGTCATTCTAGGTATGGACTGGTTTCATGTCTATTATGCATCAATAGATTGTAGAACTCGAGTAGTCAAGTTTCGGTTTCTAGTGAACCAGTTATAGAGTTGAAGAGCAATTCAGCAGTGCCTAAGGGTCATTTCATTTCGTACCTTAAGGCAAGAAAGTTAGTTTCCAAGGGGTGTGTCTATCACTTAGTCCGAGTTAATGACTCTAGTGTTGAGATACCTCATATTCATTCAGTTTCAGTAGTAAATGAGTTTCCAGAAGTCTTTCCAGATGATCTACCCGGAGTCCCTCCTAAGAGAGAGATAAACTTCGGTATAGATGTTCTTCCAGATACTCGTCCTATCTCTATTCCGCCATATAACATGGCACTAGCAGAGTTGAAAGAGTTAAAAGGGCAGTTGAAAGATCTTTTAGAGAAAGGTTTCATTCGACCAAGTATCTCACCTTGGGGGTGCTCCGGTCCCATTTGTGAGAAAGAAAGATGGTTCCCTTAGGATATATATAGATTGTCGTCAGTTAAACAAGGTTACCATCAAGAATAAGTATCCTCTTCCGAGAATTGATGATCTTTTCGATCAGCTTCAGGGTGCTACTTGTTTCTCTAATATAGACCTCAGATTTGGCTACCATCAGTTAAGAGTAAGGGAATGTGATATTCCAAAGACAACATTCAGGACCCGTCATGGTCATTATGAGTTTCTGGTCATGTCCTTTGGTTTGACCAATGTACCTGCAGCATTCATGGACCTTATGAATAGAGTTTTCAAACCTTATTTAGATATGTTTGTTATCGTCTTCATTGATGACATTCTAATCTATTCGAGGAATAAGGAAGATCATGCTAGCCATCTCAGAATAGTTCTCCAGACTTTAAAAGATAGAGAGTTGTAGGCCAAGTTCTCTAAGTGTGAGTTTTGGCTTGAGCCTGTGGCATTCTTAGGCCACATTGTGTCTGGAGAGGGAATTAGAGTTGATACTCAGAAGATAGAGGCAGTGCAAAATTGGCCTAGACCCACATTTCCAATTGATACTAGGAGTTCTTAAGTTTGGCTGGCTATTATAGAAGTTTTGTCGAGGGATTGTTAATAATTTCATCTCCTTTGACCAAGTTGACTCAGAAAATAGTGAAGTTTCAATGGTCTGAAGCTTGTGAGAAAAGCTTTCAGGGATTGAAAAAGAGGTTGACTACTGCCCCAGTATTGACCTTACCAAAAGATACAAGGTTTTGTTATATATTGTGATGTGTCGAGAGTTGTTTTGGGTTGTGTACTAAAGCAGAATGGCAAAGTTATAGCTTATGCCTCAAAACGGTTGAAAGTTCATGAGAAGAATTATCCAACCCGTGATCTAGAATTGGCTGTCATAGTATTTTCTTTAAAAATGTGGCGTCATTATCTTTATGGTGTTCATGTGGATGTGTTCACCGATCGCAAGAGTCTTTAATATGTGTTTAGTCAGAAAGAGCTTAATCTCAGACAGAAAAGGAGGTTAGAATTTCTCAAGGATATGATATGAGTATTTTTTATCACCCAGGTAAGGCTAATGTTGTTGTTGATGCCTTGAGTAGACTATCTATGGGTAGTACCACCCATTTTGAGGAAGGTGAGAAAGAGTTTAGCAAACGAGGTGCATAGACTTGCAAGGCTAGGAGTTCGACTAATGGATTCCATAGAAGGAGGAGTATTGGTGATGAATGGGAATGAATCATCGTTAGTGTCCGAAGTAAAAGATAAGCAAGACCAAGATCCTTTATTGCTTGAATTAAAGCCAAGTGTTCATAAGCAAAAAAGTGATGGCTTTTGAACAAGGGGGAGATAGTTTTTTGAGGTATCAAGGTGGATTGTGTGATTGATTTCAAGGGTAATTGGGAGGATCACCTACCTCTCATTGAGGGTCTTACAACAATAGTTGTCATTCTAGCATCCAGATAGCTCCTTTTGAAGCTCTTTATGGGAGAAGATGCAGATCTCCTATTGGATGGTTTGAAGTTGGTGAAGTAGGGTTGACAGGACTAGATCTAGTTCATTAAGCTATGGAGAAGGTAAAAGTGATTCAAGAGAGGTTGAAAACGACACAGAGTCGTCAAAAATCCTACATTGTTGTTAGGAGAAGGGCGTTAGAGTTCGAAGTAGATGATTGGTTATATATTAAAGTTTCACCCATGAAGGGTGTTATGAGGTTTGGTCAGAAGGGGAAACTTAGTCCCCGGTATATTGGACCTTATCGAATATCCAAGAGGATTGGCAATGTAGCTTATAAGTTGGAGCTACCACAAGAGTTACCGCGGTCCATCCGGTGTTTCACATCTCCATGTTGAAGAAATGCATGGGAGATCCTTCATTGATCATACCAACTGAAAGTATTGAGATCAAGGATAGCTTATCTTATGAGGAGATTCATGTTCAGATTCTAGATTGCCAAGTTCGCAAGTTGAGCACAAAAGAGGTAGCATCAGTCAAAGTCCTTTGGAGGAACCAATTTGTTGAGGAAGCTACTTGGGAAGCTGAGGAGGATATGAAGAAGATGTATCCACATCTCTTTGAATCCGGAGAAAGTGCAGACCAAGGTACTAGTTCTCTACTTAGTACCCTTTATATTATGAGTGAGCATGTTATTTGTTTTCATTTGTTTGTTGGGTGTTTGAACTTGATGTTACCACCCTTAGCCTACTAAGGACAATCTCATTCGAGGACGAATATTCCCAAGGGGGAGATAGTGTAACATCTCGCAACCTGAAATAGCTAGGAAGAAGCTAAGAACTGGAAATAGTCATTTTTGGAAATAATGAAAATCTGGAAATTTGTTTTAAGTTAGGAAAAGTTGAGTTTTGGCCAACTTTAAATGGCCATAACTTCTATCTCAGGATGAGTCAGAGGTACTTCCAGATATGGTAGGAAAGATCTTGGAATGATCTTTCCAACGCCACTGGGTTTGCACGATTCCGAGTTTGTATGACTGAGTTACGCCCATTGGAAGTTGGGCTGTTCAAATAAGGAAATGTCTAATCCAGATTTTTGAAGGGTATTTCAGTATTTTCCTTATCCAATCAATTAAATTCGTTTTAGTGAATTAATTAAGGGTCTAAACTGAACTTGGTCAGTTTTACGCTTTTGGAAAAGAGTTAGGGTTTTAGAGAAGACAAAAGAAGAGGAGAAAAGAGAAGGAGAAGCAAGGAAATCGTCAAGTTCGTCGAGTTTAGCTTGTTGATTTCGCCGGAGGTGATCCCTACAAGGTATGTGACATCACATAGCGTTGGGTTATTTCACCCATGCGCCAATTATGATTCAGTTCAACGAAATATGTTTTGATTTGAAAGTAAATTCCCTGAGTTCTTGATAAATTTCATTTCAATTCTTGTGAGTTGTGTTGATTGGAGTTTCTTGAGATTGATTCACGTTGTTAGTTGTGTTTTTGAGTAGAATCTGATGTACTTTGATCATATAATCGATTTTAAGTGTTTGGGGAAAGAACCCATGGAGTTTAGAGGGTTTAAAGCTAAAAAACAAAGAAGAAATTTCGTCGGACAAAATTTGGCAATGGTGGCGCGTCGCGGAGCCATTCCCCAGATCTCAAAAAATTTGTTTTACGTCGCGGAGCCATCACGGAGTGTTCTGCCTCAAAAGTCGTTTTCAAAACTAAATTTTAAATGTTTCTCCGCATCGCGAACCCACCCTCAAATATTAATTTTGGGTCTTTTCTCATGTTTAGCTATCTAAAATCATTCCTAAACATCATGAGATCTTTCCTATCACAAATCGCAATCCTTGAATCCATAATTCAATTCAAGGATCAGTTAAGAGTCAAGTCAAGAGAAGTTCATAGAATCTTCCAAAAGATTTTTACAAATGATTTAACCTTGTTTTAAGACTTGAGTTTTGAGTTGAGTAAAGAGTAAAGTTGAAGTTCATTTCTTCAAAGTATATGGGGACTATGTATTCCCAAAGAGTTAAAATGTTTTCGCATTTACACGAGAAAGGAAACCTTGATTTCCAAAAGAGCCTATGAGCTAGTTTTTTTAGTAAAGAGCCTTTGAGCTAGTTTTTCAGTAAAGAGCCTATGAGCTAATTTTTCAGTAAAGAGCCTACGAGCTAGTTTTTCAATAAAGAGCCTTTGAGCTAGTTTTTTAGTAAAGAGCCTTTGAGCTAGTTTTCAGAAAAGAGTAAATGCTTTCACAATTAAGCAAGAAGGGAAACTAAGATTTCCAAGATAGCCTTTGAGCTAAGTTTTTGAGCAATTATCTCAAATCACTAAAAGAAGTATGTTTTTAAACAAAAAGAGCTAGTATCATATTTTGGGAGTAGTATTGAGCACCGATATGGGGACGAGCTTGAGTTCAGATAACTCACGTCTCCATAAACCATGTAGCCATCATGGGTAGAAAAGGGTCATACTTTTTAGAAGAACCCTTTAATGCTTTTTAGCATATACTAGTGGATCCACTTAGTGAGTTAGGTCCTATGCCCCCGACAAGGCATAGGATGGTCCTTGACAGCGTGAGGTAAAGTGTTGTATCATCACTATAGCTCTTAAGTGATGGTTATCGGTTAGAGAAATCCCACATCAGTATTTTGCATTTTTATATACATCAGTTTATTTGTATTTCTACATACATCTCAGAGCTATATGTATCTTTACATACACTCAGAGTTGACATCATGTTTTAAACAGTTTTTTCTTTATATTGCACTTGTTTTTAAACTTCTTTATATTGAAATGAGTTCAGTTATGTTGAATTGAGTTGAGCCACGTAAGTTTTTCCGTTCCTTTTACATTCTTTTCAAGCTTAAGTTGTGTTTAACATTCCAACTCGCATACTCGTACATTCAATTTACTAATGTCAGTTGACCTGCATCGTCTTATGATGTATACGCAAGTAACCAGGATCAGCATCCAGCGCATCGTTGATCCAGTTGAGCTTCAGAGTGGTTGGTGAGTGTCTTTGCGTCCGGAGGATTTCCCTTTTTCATTACTTTATCATTTTAGTCCATTAGGATGTCATGGGCCTGTCCCAACATCCATCTCAGTTGTTTTAGAGGCTTCATAGATAGTCAGTCAGATGTTAGTTCATTCGTCATCATTCTGTTATTGGCTTATGTTCAGATTTGAGTTGCCATTTTGGCTAAGTTAAATGTTTATTTTTAAAACATTATGAGTTTAGTTTGAGACATGTTGAGTTATCTTGTATTTGGATTCTCTTTCTTATCTCTAAGTCTTTCGTTGAGTAAGTAAGTCAGGCCAAGGATTCGCTTGGGCCAGCAATGGTTCTCGACTGCCAGTCTCGCCCAGGGTGTAGGCTCGGGGTGTGACATATATGGTCTGGCTCGTAATCGTGTTGCTTCTTTACATACCATACATTAATAGACTTGTCAATAAAATAAAAATTGATCCTCGAACGAATGTTGTTCAAGCTAATGATAATTCTTCTGATATTTCTGATAAATATATTCCTTCTGTATTCGAAATGGATTTTGATCCTAATAAAACATAATGATGAATGTACACCAAATAGATTTTAGTCTAGGTTCACTGACAAGAAAGTACATTCAGAACGAATTTTTGGGTAATAAATGGAACCAGTTTAAAACATGGTTTTTTGACACTTGTAGTACTAATAATTTGAATAAAATTTCTGAAGAGTTTTATGAAACTTGTGCTCTACATAATCAAATTATGTATTTTGTCCCCTGGTTTATAACCACTTATTTACCTTTATTCATCAACGTTCTTGAACGATCTTACAAAGATGGATCTGGTAATGTAATTAAAGTTTTTTATCCACCTCAATCATCTTTTATTTTACCAAATAATACAGGTATTGATTCTTGCGTAATCAAGACACAACTTCCGATGCAAGTGTCTACGATCGTACAATAGTTTAGTAACCCAACCAAAGGTTAGAATCGTCCTAAGAGAGTGGTTTTGAGAATTTATAGAAAAATAAAATTTAGTTCTAACTAGTCATAGCTAAAGACATTAACGAATAAAAACATTGTAAATTTAAAAAAGGGGGACACAAGAGTGTCAATTAACAATGGGGGTTTTGTCACAAGTAAGTAAAAACAGCAAAATAGACAAGGGTTTCTAAATAATGAGAGGGGATCCTTGGGATGTGATGGGAATACGGGTTAATCTAGATTATTGGGTACATGCTTTCGATAGAAGATTCATAGAATAATTATGACTACGCTAAGCTTTAAGGGGGATAAGCTCTCTCTCGAGCAACTTACACCGTTTCAAATGCATTCCTCTCGGACACCCATTTGCCACATGAAGACCAGCCTACGCCTTAACCCACTCACTCTCTCGAGCTGAGTGTGTGGATATGGGACTAGGGTTCACTCTCTCAAGCTGAACCTCATGTCGATAACTGATATTGCCATGATTGATAGTGGAGCCAATGTTAGTTGTATTCAAGAAGGTCTTGTACCTACTAAATATTTTGAAAAAAATCAAGCAACCATATATAAATTTATTTATATTGGATAAAAGTCTAGATCTTTCATGGTAGATATAAAAGAGAAGTTGGTTATCCTAATATAATATAATATAATATAATATCAATGTAAATATATAAGATATACTAAATTAGGTGTTTTTAGTTGGGGGTATTATAGTAACTTAACATTCAAGTTAGGGATTTCATGTTTTTAAGGTAGTATATATATATATACACGTAGAAACGAGATATTTTTTATCCAAAAGAAATAATTGGACATTTTTGAACAAAAATATTAACGGCATGGATATTGTTTGACCAAACTATTAATGGGAGATATATTTGTTCAATTTCATATAATTCAAAAACGTTTTTAACCCTTTACCATATTGTCTATGATATGATGGTGTAGTAAAAGTTGTGTTATAAAAAGTAACTTGAGAGAATGGTTCAATCAAGCGCATGGTAACTCGTTAGGTGCCAGTAGCGGCTAAGGAATTTGGGTGATGACATATTTCCCCAATAGAGATTTATAACATGCTAATCATTCCTGCCATTAGGTCTGTGCAAAAATCGGGTCAAACCATTAATCCAAACCGATTTTTGGTTTATTGGGCCAACAGGTCGGATTATTGGGTAATTGGTTCAGGGCTCGGTTCATTAATTTATTTTATTGGATTAACGGTTCGGGGGTCGGGTTTGGGAAGGAAAAATTTTGGGGTACTCGATACCCCGATAAGAACCGTTATTTTTTATTCCTAATTTCTAATTTTACAATTCCCAGTTAGGGACTTAGGGTTTTTAATTTTTAGGAATTAGGTTAGAAAACTTTTCAGTTCTCACCGCGCCCACTCCTCTCGTTTCTCTCCAAACTCCAAAGATTCTAAGTGTTGCTCCGGTCACTCAGGCGAGGCGATGACTAACCAACGAGTCACGATTTTACTCCAATAACTCAAGCGTCCAGCGAGGTGACGACTACTCCAGTCGGGTAGTTACTTAGGCGAGGACGCAAGGTAACGATGACACCTCAAGGCTCAATGAGTCACGATTTTTTTGCTCAAAGTCCAAATTCATATTTCATCGTGCATTCGTGCTGTTTTTTAGTGCTCAAATTTCAGAAGTTAGAAGCTCGACTGCTCGAGACATCAAGTCTTACTCTTCTCAGTTCTCATGACTTTTGCGCAGGCCTACTCGGCTACTCCAGTCTCACTATCTCAGGTTCTCAGTCGCTCACTGCTCACAAGTAAGTCTCAATATTTTAAATTCACTTAATTTCAAGATTTCACTATGAAGTGTGATGTTTGGATTTGATCTATGAGAAAATGATTGTGAATTTTTTATTAGGTCTTAAAAGTTAGAATAGTCAGTCGCTAGTCGCTCACTCTCGCTGCCTCATTCCTCTCTCAGAAGTTAGAACTTAGAAGCTCACAATTCACTCTTAGAATTAGAACTCTCATAGTTCAAGATTTCTCAATCTCTGCAATTATTAAGTCTAAATTGTACTTTAATTTCACGACGTTTGGATTTGAATAATGAGAAAACTACAATTGAAATAGTTGAATAGGCATTATTGTTTTATTTGAATTGGCATTTGGTTTGGAACTTTGTCTCATTTGTTTGTACTTGGTTGTCTTCTAGTTGTTGCTTTGTGTGATACTGTGATGTGTCTATTGTCATGTGTGTAAAATCTGATTCTACTTAGCCAACTGATTGTACTTTGTAGTTCTTGCTTTAATAAAACTACTTAGTCTTTGTTTAGTTCCTCTAAGGCTTCAACAGGTCATTGTTTCATCGACCTCTTATAAAAAAAATAGTTCAATAAACGATTATTTTATATCTTTTCACAAATTTTAGTGAAAGTATCATGGCTGAAAATATCATAATTGATAAGGTTGTTGGTGAAAGTGGAGCTTCTAATTCAAATGCAATAGGTCAAAGTCAAACTGTTAAGTCCCAAGAAAAGAAAGGAAGGAAAAAATGATCTCGTGTGTGGGATCATTTTTCTCATAAAACGGATTATGATGGAAGTGAAAAGGGTGTTTGCAACTACTGTAAGAAAGAGTATTTTGCTGACACAAAAGAACATGGTACGACGTCAATGCTTACTCATATAGCCAAATTCCCAAAGATTCCTTATAATATTGATATTAAACAATCAAGATTAGCATTTCAACTAATGATAGAGGATAATAAGGGTGATGTAGTTGTTGTTCCATGGAAATTTGACCAGGAAGAGTGTAGAAAGGCATTGTGTCGTATGGTAATTATTGAAAAGGTAGGTTTTAAACAATTTATGAAAGTAGCATAACCTTATTTCCACATTCCTTCCCGTACCACTGTGACTCGTGATTGTTTTGATCATTTTGATGAAGAAAAACATTAGTTGATGGCTTTTTTTAAGGAAACACAACAAAAGGTGTCTTTAACCAACGATACTTGGACTTCCATACAAAGAATCAATTATATGGTCATTACTGCTCATTGGATTGATAAAAATTTTACTTTGCATAAAAGAATTATCATTTTTTGTCCAATCTCTAGTCATAGAGTGAAGCTCTTCGAAAGTCTATTAGTAAGTGCTTACATGAGTGGGGATTGCATCGAATTTTCACTGTTACAGTTGATAATGCTGGTTCAAATAGTGTGGCAAAAACTGAGTTGTCTAAGCAATTAACTAAATGGGGGACCAACCTAATGTGTGGTAGTCACATTCATATAAGGTGTATGGCTCATAATGTAAATCTTATTGTTCAAGACGGTACAAAAGAAGCAAATGTGTCTATTGAACGAGTTAGGCAAGCAGTGAGATACATCATGCAATCTCCTGCTAGGTGGAAAAAGTTTCAAGAATGTTGTGAAGATGAAAATCTTGCTAAAAAGTCTTTATGCTTGGATGTTCCTACAAGGTGGAATTCCACCTACATGATGTTGAAGAGGGTTATTGAATATGAAGGTGCAATTGTAGAGTACGCCGATCTTGATATTGGCTTGGCACTACATCTTAAGTTTGTTGATATTATGGATAAAAATTCTACAGGTACACTTTTGAGTAGTGATTGGGAGGGCGTAAAGAGAATTACAAAATTTCTTGAAATGTTTTTTAAATCTTACTTTGAAGATATCTGGATCACGATATGTTACATCAAATCTTCATTTTCTTTTAATTTGTGAAGTTGGTGTTTACTTGAATCAATTGATATCAAATGAAGATCATGTTTTGTCTAAAATGGCATAAAATATGAAGGAGAAATTTGACAAATATTGGGGTGATACTGAAAAAATGAATAAGACGATTTTCATACCACGTGTTTTGGATCCTCGTCACAAATTTAGCACTCTTGGTTTTGCACTTAAGAAGATGTTTGGAGAAAAAGGGGTTGCTTTAGAAATTGGTGTGCCGTACATGAAATCTTTGTTTAATGAGTATACAAAGCCTATTTCAAATGATAAAAAATGGCCAATTTTCTTCGACTGAAGTGGATACTTTTGATATAAGGTTTGTAGGAGAATTTGGTATTTTTTTTGAGGAATTACAAAGACATACATCTGAAAAGGGAGGAGCAAGTTCAAAGTCAGAATTAGCTAAATATCTTGATGAAGAAATTGAAGTTGGAAAATCAGATTTTGATGTATTGCTTTGGTGGAAAGTTAACTCACTTAGATTTCCATTTCTTTCTGAGAAGGCTCGAGATGTGTTGGCTATTCCTATTTCAAGTGTGGCGTCTGAATGTGCTTTTAGTACTGGAGGGCGCATACTTGATTCATTTAGGAGTTTATTAACTCCTAAATTGGTACAAGCTCTAATGTGCCTTCAAGATTGGCTTCAGAGTGAGCCACAACCCATAAGTATTGAGAAAGATTTAGATTTTCTTGAGCACCTTGAAGAAGGTAAGAAAACTACCTCATTGATGTAAAATTGTGAATAGTTTATTTGATACTTTTATCGTTTAAGCCTTGAGCCTTGACCTGTTATTATATTTGTCTTTAGCTTTGGCTAAACTTGGAAAAGAACTTTGCATTGATGACATGTAAAATTGGAGGTTTCCTTCACTAAATCTACTAAAGGAGAAGGAAGTGTTAGGGTTTTGCCCTGATTTTCTTACCTTATTTGAAGTTTTTTTTTTTTCTTAAAGAAAAGTCAAAGTATTATCGTAAATGTTTGAACTTTTTCTGAAAGGAAAATATAATTTTCTTCCATATTTGGCTTATTCTTTCCTTAGAGGAAATGTTTGGAGATCTATAAATTGAAGATCCCTATTCTCATAGCAAAACACAATAGAATCCACAATGTAGTTGTTTAGAGAGTTTTGTTTATGGGGAGATTTTCTCTCTACAGTGTTTATGTCTTTTATTAGTTTTAATTATGTAGACCAATGGTCATATCAAATAATAATATTATATCCTTTAGTACAGTTTTATGTGTCATCTAATTTATCAATCATATTATTTGCAATTGTAAGCTTCCGCACGACGCCCTAATCACCCTTCATAACCCAACAAGTGGTATCAGAGCATATGGTTCAAAGATTTGATGGTTCAATGATCTAATGCTTGAATGAGGTTGAAGACAGGTTCAAGTAGTTTCAAATCAATTTGCAACTAATTTGATGATAAAAAAGTTTTTTGTCCAGCTACATGTGGAGAAAAGATTAAAACCATATTTTCAGCATTCCTGTTGCTGCATCTTTGAAAATAAAAATAAAATATTTTTAAACCATTTTTAACCCATATATTTTAAACTTTATTTTTAACCATGGCAAGCAGCAGTGATGAAGACTATGTGAAGAACGAAGATATCATGCATGTGAAGAAGACGGATCAAGTTTTGTCAAGAAAATCCAGCCAAAAGGGGAGATTTGTTAGGGTTTTGCCCTGATTTTCTTACCTTATTTGAAGTTTATTTTTTTTCTTAAAGAAAAGTCAAAGTATTATCGTAAATGCTTGAACTTTTTCTGAAAGGAAAATATAATTTTCTTCCATATTTGGTTTATTCTTTCCTTAGAGGAAATGTTTGGAGATCTATAAATTGAAGATTTATATTCTCATAGCAAAACACAATAGAATCCACAACTTAGTTGTTTAGAAAGTTTTGTTTATGGGGAGATTTTCTCTCTACAATTTTTATGCTTTTTATTAGTTTTTAATTATGTAGACCAATGGTCATATCAAATAATAATATTATATCCTTTAGTATAGTTTTATGTGTCGTCTAATTTATCAACCATATTATTTGCAATTGTAAGCTTCCGCATGACGCCCTAATCACCCTTC
>JAJOOR010009511.1:0-39258 GCA_036250505.1 Solanum acaule
TTGGTGAGTCCTCAAGTCCGAGGACAAGACCCTATGATCTAGCTTCTATGTTTAGTTCTTTGCTTATGTTGAAAGACATTGTTGTACTTTCCTATTTTTAGACTTCTTATTGATGTAAGGGCTAAGTCCCATTTCGTTACTTCTATGTCTAGATGGTACATTGTGACGAAGTTAGATTCTATTTCTCATATATGAAGTGAAGTTGAACTTCAAAAGTAAAAGTTTTTAATTTTTCGTGATTTTATTCTATGATACATGCTATGATGAATGCTAAGGGCTTGTATAAGACCTCTTCGAGGTCGAATACGCCGGTAACGACTAGGGGGTTCTCTCGGGTCGTTACATTTATCAAGCTTGTCCATGTCACCAACACCTAACTTCTACTTAATAAATACTCCAGAATCTTGCTCCACAATATGATTTACCATCGTTACCGACTTAAGATCACTTTCCTGCTTCAAAGACCTATAGATGTTAAAAGTCACCTCCTCCTTATTTAATGGAAACTTCATCTGTCCTTTCTCCATGTCGACCAAGGCACGCCCAGTAGTAAGAAATGGTCTCCCTAAGATAATGGGAACCTCAAAGTCAACCCCACAATCAAGTATCACAAAGTCCGCCGGAAAAATGAACGACCTACTTTCACAAGGACATCTTGGAGCACTCCAATGGGCTTCTTCATAGTTCTATCAGCCATAAGTAAACGCATCGCAGTTGGTTTTGGAGCTCCAAACCCAACTTCTTATAAATCGACAATGGCATCAAATTAATGCTGGCACCCAAATCACACAAAACATTCACAAAGTGCATCTTACAGATGGTGCAAGGAATAGTGAAAGCTCCAGGATCCTCTTTCTTTGGCACTAGTGACCTCGTAGAGATGGCACTACAATGCTGCAACCTCTCATCATTCTCAAAACTGACAACCCTCTTTTTGATCACCAAGTCCTTCGTGAACTTTGCATACCCAGGCATTTGCTCCAAAGCTTCTATCAACGAGACATTGATGGAAAACTGTTTCAACATAGTTATGAACTTGCGGTATTTTCCTTCTTCAGTCTTTTGCACTAACCTCTGTGTGAAGGAAGGTGGAGGTCTAGGAATGGGAACAACTTTCGGAGTCAACTCAGCCTCATTTTCTACAGCATCTTTCGTCTCTCCAGTAACTTCAACCTCATCTGCATCTTTTTCTACCACTTTTTCAACCTCAGATGGCATGGGGGAATCAATAGTCTATTTTCCTCCACGAGTTGTGATTGCCATACAATACCCATCATTTTTCAGATTCTGGACGGTGTTGCTAGGAAGTGTGCCAAGTTGGCGTGGATTCACAGTAGCGGACAACTGACTAAACTGCTGCTCAAGTTGCTTGATCGACATTGCATGGGCATCAATTTTTTGACCAATCCCGGACAACTCATACGTATCTCTTTCACGTTTTCATCAGTTGCATCAAACCTTTTCATTATCTTCTGCATCATATCCTTAATGCGAGTCATACTACTACCTGCCTCTATTACCAGATTCTCTACCAGGTGGAACATAAGGGTTAACTTGATCGTTCCTATTGCCATAATTGTTCCGATTGTAGTTGTTATCACAATTGTAGTTCCCATCCCGAACATAGTTTCCTTCACGGTTGTAGTTGCCATAGTTCCGACCTTGGTTTTCTTGACCTTGGCGCCAATTATCCGAGTTGGAACCTTGGGCGTTGGTTTGGAAAACCCCCGTCTGATCACTAACCAAATATGCATCCTCCTCATTGTAACATTCCTCAACTGGTAGTGGTGAAGTTCTTGTTAGGTAGTTTATTGCATTCACCTTTCTGCGCTTCCACTCACAAGCTTCAATACCAAGCCCAGTTATGTTCTCATTTGAGCCATCTCTTCACGCATATCATCATTGGACTGACTAGGTGCAGTTTCGACTGCAAATGTGTTTCTACCAGTATTCACCTTTCTAGTGCTACATACCTTATTATTCTAGGAAATCTTCTCTAGTTTTTCAGCAATCTCCTCAAAAGTGCACTTACCATATGATCCTCCAGCAATAGTATCAAGAACAACATTTCCATTGTTGTCCTGCCCTCTATAAAAAATACTCCTTCAATAACCCATAATCTATGCGGTGATTCAGAACACTTCTGATGAACACATTGAACCTATCCCATGAATTGCTCATAGACTCTCCAGGTAGTGCTACGAAGTTATTTAGTTTATCTTTGTGATTTAGCTTCTTAAACACCAGAAAATACTTCGCCATGAACACCCTATGCAATTGGTCCCATATATGAATTGAATTGTATGGAAGCTCAGAAAACCACACCGTAGCATCACCGGTCAATGATAGAGGGAAGACTCTCAAACCTATGACATCTATAGCCACACAACTCTTATAGCCACTTCTCAACTTAGTCATGTGACCATGTGGATCTTCCAAAGCTATACCAGAAAACAATCCTCTCACTGTAAGCATCTGCATAAGACTGTTGGTCACCACAAATGTATGCCCTAGAGGTAGAGGAGGAAGAACAATAGGCCATTCAGATTCAGTTATATTATAGTCAACCTAGTAGTTATCACGAAGCCTCGGTGCTGGCTGATTGTGTACCCTCTCTGCATCTCCAAGTAAATTACCACCATGTACCTAAGTGTTCACATTAACAACCCAAGGAGGCTGCAATTCACTCCATCACCTAGACCCTCTCCGATTGGATTGTTTAGTACCCCTTGGTTATTCATTCTCCTCAAAGTCTTATTCAATTCTGGATCGTAGGGGGTCAATGGTTCGCCTCGACTCCGTGTACTTGGCATACACTAGAGCAGAAACCCGTAGAAAAAAAAACAAAAGAAAAAAAAGTAAAATCAGGAAAAAATTTACTAAAGTTCAATAATGTAGTTAAACTTAATCTAAAATCCAAATTTCCCAGCAACGGCACCAAAATTTGAGACGCTCAAACTACACCTCTATTAAAGAAGTAGAATCGATCATTGTCAAATCAAGAACCCAACTTGTAGGTTGGGGTCGATCACACGAGGAATATGGTTCAAACTTAAACTTAACTCACTATTATATCTATTTAGTCATATCTATTTAGTCATACTATTTCCGAGAAAAGTAAACAAAGAAGGGGGGGGGGGGGGTTTGTAAGCAAATAGCAGATTTGAAGGCTTAAGTAACAAGTAGACAAGATTCAAACTTTGAGTTATCAATAAGAGAGAGAAACTAGGGTATATATGTTCCCCATAAGCTCTTAACGAAGTAATCCTAATAATAGTAATCATTTCCTAGTGTTTGACATGCAAAGTTGGTAAGTTGGGTATCCCTAAGTGATTGGTCCTCCAAATAGGTAATTTCACCGCACACCTTGGTCCGGCTGCGGGTGTATACTTTCCTAATCCTTACCTTTACCTCGGATTAGTCATCATATCAATGTATGGCTTAGTTTTCACCCTCACTCCAATTGATACTAGACTATTAGATAGCATCCTAAATCTCTATGTTTAATCCTTTCTCATTCATTACCTCCTTGGTTCAACAAGTAGGAACGAGGCGAGTTCTAACATTTGCAACCGTTAAAAAGACTTCTAAACGAAAGGATTAACAATACATGCATTAACACTATTCAAGAATTACTTAATTATTATTCATACTTTGTTAATTGCTCATGGTTCCCACAACCCTAGCTGTGGATTTAGCTACTCATGCTTGAAAATTCACAATTCATAATAAATTTAAAAGAATTCATGAACTTACAAGTAGAAAGATAAAAACCAAAATCTTAAATTGAAATTCAAAGTGCATATTGTATCAAACGATATCCGGAAATCAAATTGCTAAAGTTTGCAAGTTAATTTCCCAAAACACGAAAAACTCGAAGTTTACAATAATGTTTTAACCCCTAAAAATGAGGTTTATAACTCCTATTTATAGAAAACAAATCCTAAATAAAACAGGAAACAAAATAAGGAAATAAACTGCCAGGAAGCGATTTCAAACGACACTTCGATCTACGGACCGTGGGTCGACCTACGGTCCGTAGGTCCCCTCCATGGCTCAACACTTAAACAATTTCATCAAGTACTGGAACCTTCAACTCTCAGATCACCATTGACCGATGTACATGACGGACCGTGGGTCGACCTATGGTCCGCCGACTGCTCCGTGGTTCCACACTTAGTCAGACTTCCCTGATATTCCATCTATGATGCATCACCTACGGTTCGTGGACTGGACTACGGTCCATCCTGGCATTCTGTGGATTGAGTACTGAAACTTCAACCCCCAAACCAAGACCTACGACTGCCCATCCAATATATGTCATTGGACTACGGTTTGTGGGTGGCTCTGTAGGTGGTCACTTTTGCACTTTTCAGCTCGCATCTTCATCAACCGCATCCAAGCCTATTTGCTATAAAAATTACACATGAAACATTATTCCTAATAACAAAATAGCTCAAGACGCAAACAATTTCTAAGTGAAACGTATAAAAAATACCGTAAACTCACGGTATATCAGTGTGTTGAGTCGAAAGACGTTGATGCATTATTTTATCATGTGGCATGGTATATGATTTGTTGGGGCAAAAAAAGGCTCTTTCCATTCAACGATTTCAACTTAGATTTAGGTACTATTTTCATCGTCTCTAACTCTCTGTTCATTTTTTGATTTTTTTTAGTTCTTGAAAACGCTGATAAAAATTCTCTTATTCAACATGTTTCAGATACATTATATATCTAATACAAACATCGTGTGTCATGTTCATTGAACATCATGTTCAATTGTGTATCAGTCAAAATTTATCTTTTTCAATATGTATAAGATACATTATATCAAGTTAAATAAGTATTTGATACAAACATCTTGTGTCATGTTTAATGAGTATCATGTTCAATGGTGTATCAGTCAAAACTTGTCTTATTTAATGCGTATCAAAAACATTATATTCTTCATTTAGAAGGGACTGCGGATTGTTTGTAGCTGCGTTTGCTGAGTTCCATAGTGATGAAATTCATATTTCATCCAATGATTTCAGATCTGATTACCTCCATAAATGATATGCAACTTTATTATGGAAATATGATACTGAAAAGGCTAAGACATGATACATTAATGGCAATGATGATCCAACAACTAAAAAAGATTTGGTTAATGTTGACTGATTTTAGATTGTTATGAGTTTGAAGATACATTTACTCTAGTTTTAGTGTGTTCTCTAAAGACTTGTTTATTTTGACTTTAATTTTTAATATATTCAATTGTTATTTCCAACATCTATTCTTTTATACTTATGTCTTATATAACCTGATACAAAAGTCTCATAATATTCAGTTTTTGATTCATTCAAGCATACACACTCAAAATTCTTATTTCACAATAATTGTACTTAGTTGCTGATACATTGGACACTTAACAAATTCAATGTATCTATTTGAAACCTTAATTTTTATTTATTGTGATACATTCATTGCTACAGTTTACACACAACCTTTTTCACAATCATATTGCATCAGATACATTATTATCAATTACAAAATGATGCATTAGATAAACAGTGCATCTGAAACATAATTTGCAGTACCATATTCATATTATTTTTTTATATATTTTTCACTGTGAATAAATTAATATCAATCAGAAATGTACACAAGGTTGAAAATATTAACATGTCAATTTATTATATCAGAAATTCATCATCTAACAATAAATTGTAGTGTATGTCAATATAACAGTGGAAAATCTAAAAAATGAATTTAGATTTAATCTTAACTCAATGTATCTGAAAAATAACAGTAATTCAAAAAAAGATTTTATCAACCATCTTTCGGAAAGAAATTACAAGTTTTTTGATTGTGACCTTCTTATCCACTATGTCCACAACAATTTGTCTTTGTGCTTAGCTTTTCATCTAGATTTTTTTCCTTCTTTCCTTGGTCGTCCAGGAATCCTTTTGTACCTAAGTGGTAAGACAACTTCTTCCAAAACAAATTTCAGAACTGATTAAAATGGATAATAGATACATTAAAAATTAAAAGTAATTCAAATACTGATACGTTTAAAATTTAGAAAATCACATGTATTTGATACATAAAATTAAGTATACACTGGCTATAATTATATCAAGTTGTATCTATTAATTCACATGTATCAAATTTGAATTGTATTCATTTTTGTAGTCAGTAATGTATCATGCCACAGGGTATTTCGTCTAGTTGAAACTTTACATATATCAAACAACAATTGTGTGTGTACAAAGTATTTCCTCTAGTCTAAATATCCCATAATAAGATATTTTTCGCTCAAAAATCCTAATTCACAATACAAAACATGTTTTTCGTTCTTTTTCTTGACCGTCCAAGCATCCTTTTGTACCTAGGTGGTAAGACAATTTAAGAACAAGACAATATACTTAATTCAATACTTGAAGCATTGAATCATCACTATTGCAAATCAATTTTTCCAGACAACACAAGGCAAACTCTACAGAGAGTTGAATAGCTGCCACAATTACAGGTTCAACTCACTCAACTATGATAATATCAAATAAGTCGCGTGCATAAAACTTCTACTAATTATATTAAATTAATAAACCTGCAACTTATGGATAAAGATAATATCAAATGAAGAGAATAGATTTTTTAATGTATCTATTATCCAATTTAGATACAAAAATACCTTGGATATCATTTTCCCCAACTTTGACATAGACAATTTTGTCGAATGTAGCATCAAAGCAATGTATCTCTCCATCCATCTTGTCTGTTGTTTCAATGACAAATTTTAGATTAAATTCAGTTGTAATGCCGGATTTGAGTTTCACAAAGGAAATCGTTTGTCCAACAACTATTCCATCACTATTGTATCGCTCATAACTCAGATCGCTCAACCAAATTCCTGAATATCTCAACAAAAATTGATATATTCATCATGTATCAGCAACTGTGATTGTCTATATTGGATCTGTTATGATTTGGGATAGATAGAGGAGAAGAAAAATTGATTTTTGAATTCTTTGAATCTATTACGGATTGGAATAGATTGATATCAATCTGTTCTGCGTGATTCGTGCGTAATTAATTTTACGTTTAGATTTCTTTTTAAGAGCAACAATCAAGTTGTTTAATGTATCAGACATTATGTATCCGGATGCTACATTTTTTAAGGAATTTTTGTAAAATAGAAAAGAGTAGGGATAAGATGTAATTTAAGTTTTACACTATGAGATTTATGTAAGTTATACAAAATATTTGGGTCAAATTTTTTGTGAAATTATCCATCTATTTGGCTCCAAGTTTTCTCAAGAATATTTGAATATTTCAAAGAATGTGATTTATACCCATAAATTCTAAAAATTATTGAAAATACTCATAAATTTATATTATCATTTTATAATAAACATGCTTCATTAAAAATAATCTTATAATACCATTGATAAAAATCAACAATAACAAATAACAATATAGGCAAGAAATTATATTAATCGCATACTCAAACTTGTCACTGATTCAATCATAATTATAACCCATTAAACACAAATTGTTCCTTTTTCTCAATTTTATCACTAAAATTAGAACTTGAACTTTTCCGGAGGAGATAGTAACAAATATTAGCTGGAATTAATAAATAATTGATATTTTTTATAAAATATAAAAGTTTGGGTAATTTTTGATTTTTTTAAAAATCTCAAATATTAGAACATGACCAAAATACTAGTTTTTTCTAGTATTTGGGAACTTGAAATACTTGGCAAATATATTTTCCAAGTTATATAACCAAACACCACTTCGAAAGTTTTTCCCAAGTTTTTCTCAAGTATTCTTGGGCCCAAACGGGTCCTTAGTGTGTTCTATAACTAAATTAAAATTAGGGGAGATTTTATTTTAAATTTTTATTAATCAGGTTTTTCATAATTTTTCCATATATTTTTTGAGAAAATAGTTAAATGTTCCCTTAATCTATATTCAGATTTTTATCTATACATTTTAATTTTATGGAGTTTGATACAGGATCGATCTTTGAACACTAATTTGTTCGCTAATTCAAACATGTGCGGCAGGCGGCAGCCAACACCTTTGTCAACTTCAGTCTTCTCAACACTTAGCCAATTTTAGGATTGTTTTGGCTTAACTCGAAATATAGGCAACAATGTTTTGAGACCAACACTTGAACGTTTTTTGAAAACATAAAATGGTAGGAACCAATATAGAATAAAGCCAAATAATTTAGGAAAAGAGAATAAGACAACCAGCTTTATGAAAACCTCAATTCCCAACTCGTATTATTTGAAGTGAATACTACAAGGTCTTTAAATAAAATGAAGATAAGAATACAAGAACATTAAGATTTGTACCAGCCTTGGTACTATAAAGATCACCCTTATACTTAGATTCATCCCTCTATTTAGTATTTCCTAATACTTAGAACAACAAGTCCAAAATTACACAATAAAGCACCCTGCATATTTATAATTCTATGTACAGCCAACTACCGACATGCGGCGTAAAAGAAAGGAAACACATGTTGGCCTTAGCCTGATCCTATGTAGTTGACAACCCACAACTACTTGGCATATTCAAATTAATTCAAAAAAGGGGCCGAAATCAAGTCTCAGCCGAAATAAGATAAGGCTGTACTTTTTGTAACCGCCAGTTATGTGATTGGCATGTGTTTTGTTATTGTCGGATTTGGCTTTGCTTGTCTTTTGGCCGAGCTTCAAACATGCATACCACTGCCTTACTTAGACTTTTCAGCCTTGCATTTCTCCCACTCAATGTTGCCATGTTAATGTCCAAATCCGTGTCATTTCCTTATCTCTTGTTGGCATCAATACCCCCTACTTGATGTCTTAACTTTGCCGGTCATTTGCCCTTGTCATGTTTTTAAATATCAATTCCACGGCCAAGTGCCATTGTTAAGCCTTCACCTCACCAAGTCCTCACCAAGATGTCTTTCTCTCAAGTCCTTGGTCCTCACTTTCTACTTCGGAATCAATCCTTGGTGCCGTTGTGCACACCTTAGCTTTATCAACAGTCTGTCGCCAACTTAGTCTTGCATATTTGTTTCTTTAGCTTATGCAAGTGACAAGGTTCACATGATTTAAAACCTTGTCCATGCTGCCATTTCGATAAGTCACTAGATCAGGGGTCTAAAGGACTACCCCCACCAGTTTGATTCATTGTCCTCGATGAAATGAATTTATATGCAGAAATATTTTTTGTCAAACAAAACACTTAAAGGATTAATATACGCTACTGGTTCTTCTTGTAGTTTTGTATCCTCATCTTCATCTAGTAAACAATTGATAATTTTAGTCCATTTTGGACAGTTTCTTACCATGTGTGGTCTATCACAAATGAAACAACCATCAAACTTAACTTTTTCTTTTCCTTTGGACGGTCCAACCTCCGGGTTCTCCTTCTTCTTGGACTTGTCCTCAACATATTAATATTTTTCCTTTTTCGTTCAATCCTTCATTCTGTCTTTTCCTTTAGATTTAGAAGAAATAGAAGAATTTTCATCATCATCTCATTCCAAACAAAAATTTGTCAATGTATCTATCGCCGCAATTGCACCAAGAAGATCTTTTATGTCTGCCTTTATAGTTCCTTGTGTGATCATTTTTGTAATTCATAAAGGAAATTATGTAACTTATCCCCCTCGGGCGTGTTGTTAATATCTAGTATCAACGAACATAACTCTTTGACATAGTCTCTCAAGAATATGGTCTGTCTTAACGTCTTCAAACGGTCCCTAGCAATCCAGCCTTCATTGCGAGGAAAGAATTGATCCTTCAACTCTTTTTTTAGAAGTTCCCATGAATCAATCTTAGGATGTTCAGCACTCACTTTTTATGTCATTCTTGTTGATACGCTCAAATTACACCTCCCTAAAGAAGTATAAGCGATCATTGTCAAATAAAAAACTCAACTTGTAGCTTAGGGTCGATTCACGAGAAATATCGTTCAGACTTAAACTTAACTCACTATTATATCTGTTTAGTCAAAGTAGTTTCGAGACGAGTAAATAAAAGGGTGGGGGGGGTTGTAAGTAAGTAACAGATTGTTGATTTAGTAACAAGTAAGCAAGGTTCAACTTTGAGTTATCAATATGAGAAAGAAACTAGGGTATGTGTGTTCCCCACAAGCTCTTAACGCGGTAATCCTAATAATAGTAATCATTTCCTAGTGTTTTACATGCAAAGTTGGTAAGCTGGATATCCCTAAGTGATTGGTCCTCCAAATAGGGAATTTCACTGTGCACCTTGGTCCGAATATGAATTTCAAGTTTAAGGATTCATTCAACACTCACGCTCAGAAGTGACTTCAAGTACAGTTAGTGCTCAATACCATAGGCTTGCCCTTATTTTCACTGCTTAGACTCTCCAAACTAGTCGCTAGGATCACTATAGGACTTTTTTAGCTTGTAACGTAGGCTCAGGGTCAAGTAGGGTACATCTAGGTACTTTTTAGTGACTTTCTGCCCTACTTGACATTACATTGGATTTTTACCTCTCTTCTCAACCAATTCTTGACATCTTTTTATTTTTCTGCTCTTTCCCTTGATTCTTTTTCGCACAGATGTGACTTTTGACTTTATAGCTCTTATTTTTCACTTTCTTCTTTTTCTTTCACTTTATTTTTCTTTATTTCTTTCAGCACTTTTGTTATTCATCTTTTTGCTTCTTTTGCACAAAGTCACATCTTTTTCTATCTTTTCTTTTTCTCTCTTCAACACAAAACTCTTTTCATACCCTTTTTATTTTGGTTTCTTTTTTCATAGCCACCCTCAACTTATGCATTTTTCATGAGTTGAGGTGCACAATATCCGATGTCGGACCATGGCTAAGATCAAGGTAACTTTTTGAATTAGCCACCCCCAACTTAGGTTTTTGGCCTAAGTCAAGGTGCACATGTCCAAGGAGGGACCGGGGCCAAGACACTTTATTTAGGGAAGGTGAATTAGGTGTATTGAAAGAAGTGGTCTACATTAGGCTCAAATATTTAGATCAAAGGGAACATTTATTTCTTTTGGTTGAATTATTTAGGCTTGAGTGGACTTATTTGAACAAGGGCCTATGGTTATTTCCCAACTTCTAGCCTAGATTATCTTAGCAAGACCAACGGGGCAGGTTCTAGATTGGCACACACTGTATGAACATTCAAATTTTTCTAACACACTCTTGGAAAATTGTTTCATTATCAGATTATTAGATTACCTAGTTCAAGTTTTAGTTTAAGTCATGAGGTCAAACCGGTTCCTTATCATGTCATATTGAGATCCAACACATTCAACTCATCAAGCCTATAGATCTAGCACACTTCAAATTTTTGGATGAGTATCAATTTCATGTTCTTTATGTCATCATGCTTTCATTGTTCTACTTGCTCATACACATACATTCCTAAACATGCTTGTTCAACAGAAAAGTACACAGTTCTTTGGGGGAAAAGAACACAGGTAAGAAAACACCAAAGGAGGATTATAAGTTGGGTTACTCAGACATCACCCTATCACTCGCACTCCATTTACCCCACCCCAACAAAATAAGGTGCAATTTCCCTCAATGCACAAAAATCCAAAGTAAAACAAAGGGTGAAGCAAACATGTGGCGCATATGCGCCGAAGACCTCTAAGGACCCCATCGACGGTCGTGGGCCGACCTATGGACCATGGGTTGGGTCCGTAGGATACTCTGACACTTAGAAAATTTAGAAAACTTACTTGGGATCTACCGATGCCATCCACGGTCCGTGTATTGACCAATGGACCGTCGATGGAGTCCGTAGACCACTGCGCAACTATCTTCTGCAGATTTTACTTTTCATCCCTGCACACGTAGCAACCATTGGGACTTTCTTTTTACATTTTTTGGACACTTTTTATACACTGCCCCTATTCTATATCTAGCCAACACTAAAACATAAAAATAAACACCTATCTAAAGATCTACAAAAATCAAAAAGAAAGAAGAAAACTCCTAAATCGAAAAGAAAATCATATAGTTGGCTAAATCGTACATCTTGGATTGCCTCTCAAGCAGCGCTTGATTTAACTTTGCGGCACGATGTAGACACCTTGATCGCTCAGACTTCATCAAGGTGCCAAGCCTCTATCACCGCATTGACACTCTCAAAATTTCCTATGTAGTTTTATATCCTCCGTTGGTCAACCTTGAACCTTCTCCCCTTTCTTTTCTCGAGCTCAACCGCTCCATGTGGGGACACTTAGGTCACTCTGAATGGTTCGATCCACTTGGACTTGAGTCTGCCTGGAAACCAGCGAACCCTTGAGTTAAATAACAATACCAGCTCACCGGGAGCAAATTCACGCTTTTCAGTCTTTTGATCATGGTGATGTTTCTCCTTGCACAAGGCTGCACCTGACTTCTCCTTAATAAACGCTCCCAAATCTTGTCCCAGAATGTTACTTACCACAGATACCGATTTAAGATCACTTTCCTACCTCATAGACTTACAGATGTTAAAGGTCACCTCCTCCTTATTTAATCGAAACTTCATCTGTCCTTTCTCCATGTCGACCAAGGCACGCCCAACAGCAAGAAATGGTCTCCCTAAGATAATGGGAACCTCAAAGTCAACCCCACAATCAAGTATCACAAAATCCGCCGGAAAATGAACGACCAACTTTCACAAGGACATCTTGGAGCACTCCAATGGGCTTCGTCATAGTTCTATCAGCCATAAGTAAACGCATCGCAGTTGGTTTTGGAGCTCCAACCCTAACTTCTTATAAATCGACAATGGCATCAAATTAATGTTGGCACCCAAATCACACAAAACATTCACAAAGTGCATCTTACAGATGGTGCAAGGAATAGTGAAAGCTCCAGGATCCTCTTTCTTTGGCACTAGTGACCTCGTAGAGATGGCACTACAATGCTGCAACCTCTCATCATTCTCAAAACTGGCAACCCTCTTTTTGATCACCAAGTCCTTCGTGAACTTTGCATACCCAGGCATTTGCTCCAAAGCTTCTATTAACGGGACGTTGATGGAAAGTTGTTTCAATATAGTTATGAACCTACGGTATTTTCCTTCTTCAGTCTTTTGCACTAACCTCTGTGGGAAGGGAGGTGGAGGTCTAGGCATGGAACAACTTTCTGAGTCAACTCAGCCTCATTTTCTGCAGCATCTTTCTTCTCTCCAATAACCTCAATCTCATCTGCATCTTTTTCTACCACTCTTTCAACCTCAGATGGCATGGGGATAAATAGTTTATTTTCCTCTGCGAGTCATGATTACCATACAATACCCATCATTTTTCGGATTCTAGATGGTGTTGCTAGGAAGTGTGCCAGGTTGGCGTGGATTCACACTAGCGGACAACTGACTAAACTGCTACTCAAGTTGCTTGATCGACACTGCATAGGCATCAATTTTCTGACCAATCCCGGACAGCTCAGTACGCATCGCTTTCACATTTTCATTAGTTGCATCAAACCTCTTCATCACCCTCTGCATCATATCCTCAATGTGAGTCATGTATTACCAGCCTCTTTACCAGGTGGAACATAGGACCCAACTCGATCATTTTTGTTGCCATAGTTGTTATCACGACTGTAGTTTCCCTCACGGTTGTAGTTGTCATAGTTCCGACCTTGGTTTCCTTGACCTTGGCGCCAATTATCCGAGCTGGAACCTTGGGAGTTGGTTCGAAAACCCCCCGTCTGATCATTTACCAAATACGCATCCTCCTCATAGTAGCATTCCTCAATTGGTGGTGGTAGAGTTCTAGTTAGGTAATTTACCGCATTCACCTTTTCTGCATTTCCACTCACATGCTTCAATACCAACCCAAGTTTTATTCTCATCTGGGCCATCTCTTCCCGAATGTAATCATTAGCTTGATTGGGTGCAGTTTGGACATCGAACGTGGTCCTACTAGTATTTACCTTTCTAGTGCTTCAGGCTTTGTTGTTTTGGGAAATCCTCTCAAGCTTTTGAGTGATCTCCTCAAAAGTGCACTCACAATACGATCCTCCAGCAATAGTGTCTAGCACAGCTCTGCCATTGTCATCCTGTCCTCTATAGAAATACTCTTTCAAAGACTCATCATCAATGCAGTGGTTTGGAACACTTCTAATAAACCCAGTAAACCTATCCCAAGAACAACTTATCGACTCTCCAGGTAATGCTGTGAAGTTATTCAATTTATCTTTATGATTTATCTTCTTGGATACCGGAACGTTTCTTCCTCTGAATACCTTGTGCATTTGGTCTTATGTATACATCGAATTGTATGGTAATTCAGAAAACCACACAGCAACGTCTCCAGTCAGTGACAGTGGGAAGACCCTCAAACCAATGACATCCATATCTAACTTTGGTCGTCCGACACAACTTTTGCAAACACTGGACAATTTCTCCATGTGAGCGTATGGATCTTTCGAAGCTAACCCAGCAAACAATCCTCTCGTTGTGAGCATCTGTATCAGACTGTTGGTTACCACAAAAGTATGACCCGGTGGTAGAACAATAAGCCCATCTGATGTAGTCACATCATAATCAGCCCTGTAATACTTACGAAACCTCAGTGCTAGCGGATTCTAAACCCTCTTTGCATTTCTGAGTAAATTACCACCCTGAACCTGAGCATTCATAATAAAAACTCAAGAAGGCTACAATTCATGTCCGTCCTCATTACCCTGGTTGATTGGATTGTTGATTATCCCTTGATTATTCATTTTCCTCAACATTTTACTCAACTCTGGGTCGTATGGGGTCAATGGTTCACCTCGACTCTGTGTACTTAGCATACACTAGAGTAGAAACCCGTAGAAAACAAAAATAAAACAAAAACATAAAATCAGGAAATAATTGACTAAAGTTCAATAATGTAGTTAAACTTAATCTAAAAGCCAAATTCCCCGACAGCGGCGCCAAAATTTGATAGCTCAATTTACACCTCTCTAAAGAAGTATAAGTGATCGTTGTCAAATAAAGAACCTAACTTGTAGGTTAGGGTCGATCCCACGAGGAATATGGTTCAAACTTAAACTTAACTCACTATTATAGCTGTTTAGTCAAACAATTTCTGAGACGAGTAAATAAAGGGGGGTGGGGGTTTGTAAGCAAGTAACAGATTGTTGATTTAGTAACAAGTAAGCAAGGTTCAACTTTGATTTATCAATATGAGAAAGAAACCAGGGTATGTCTGTTCCCCATAAGCTCTTAACGCGGTAATCCTAATAATAGTAATCATTTCCTAGTGTTTTACATGCAAAGTTGGTAAGTTGGATATCCCTAAGTGATTGGTCTTCCAAATAGGGAATTTCACTACGCACCTTGGTCCGGCTACGAGTGTATACTTTACTAACCCTTACCTCTACCCAGATTAAACATCACATCAATGTATGGCTTAGTTTTCACCCTCGCTCCAATTGACATTAGATTATTAGATAACATTCACTAAATCTCTGTTGTTAATTCTTTTCTCATTAACTACCTCCTTGGTCCGACAAGTAGCAACAAGGCTAGTTCTAACGTTGTGCACCGTTAAAAAGACTTCTAAGCGAAAGCATTAACAATACATGCATGCATGAACACTATTCAAGAATTGCTTAATTATTATAGAAAACAACCCCTAAATAAAATAGGAAACAAAATAAGGAAATAACTGGCAGGACGCGGTTTCAAATGACGCTTTGACCTACGGACCGTGGGTCGACCTACGATCCGTAGGTCCCTTCCATGGTTCAACACTTAGAAACTTTCATCAAGCACTGGAACCTTTAACTCTCACATCATCAATGACGGACGTGATTCGTCGTCTTGCTCCATGGTTCCACACTTGTCAGACTTCCCTGATGTTCCACCTACGATGCACCACTTATGGTTCGTGGACTGGACTACGGTCTGTACTAGAACTCTGTGGTTTGAGTTACTGAAACTCATATCCCAGGCCAAGACCTACGACTGCCCATCCACTGTTCGTCGATGGACCTACGGTCCGTGGATGGCACCGTTGGTGGCTACTTTAGCACTTTTCAGTTTGCATCCTCATCAACTGCATCCAAGCCTATTTCCTGCAGGAATTATACATAAAAAAATATTTCTAATAACAAAATGGCCTAAGACACACACAAACTCTAAGTGAAACATATCAAAAATACCATAAACTCACGGTATATCATTTGTACACCACCAAAATTTTGCATCATCCACTAGATACATAGTAGTGATTGACATATTGCTTTCATGACGTACATGAGCTCCAATGAAATACTGTTCTATATCCCATAATAAGTTTTCTAGTTTCTTGGCATTTCTTCTGCCCCGTATGCCTTAGGCCTGGAAATTTTCACTTTACAAGACTCCCATAGTCTATCAAGAAGCAATAATAGCCAAATTCAAGACGGACAGTTCTGCGTGAAGGATTTTTTCCTTTAATACTTTGTCAACTTCAGTTCGAAGGGCTTCATTATTATTCATCACACTGCCAATTTGTAGTATCGCTGCATCACGAAAATTTAGAATCTCCGCTAGTTGTTCTTCGATGTCAATTAGACATAAACTCAATTTAGAAAAAAAAAAGTTTCAAATTTCATTTTTATTCTATAGATCTGTGTGAGCAGATCCACCAAGTTTGGGTCATCAAGCCGTTCATTAGTCATGCCAATAAAAGCTTTGATTCCACGTACATGCTCACGTAATTTAACAATAGTCACCACATCTGATACCAATTGATACGGGGTCGATCTTTGAACACTAATTGGTTCACTGATTTAACCATATGCGGCAACCAAAACCCTTGTCAACTTCAGCCTTCTAAACACTTGGTGAATTTTAGGACTATTTTGGTTTAACTCAAAATATAGGCAGCAATGTTTTGAGACTAACACATAGACGTTTTTAGGCAACATAAAACAGTAGGCAACAATATAGAATAAACCCAAGTAATTTAGGAAAAGAGAATAAGGCAAACATCTTTACGGAAAACTCAATTTTCAATTCGTATTATTTAAAGTGAATACAAGAACACTTAGATTTGTGTCAGCCTTGGAACTATAAGATCACCCAAGACCTTATACTTAGATTTGTCTATCTATTTAGTATTTCCTAATACTTAGAACAAAAAATCCAAAATTCCACAATAAGGCAGTCTACACATTTATAATTCTATGTGCAACCAATTACCGACATGTGGCGCAAAAGGAAGGCAACACGTGTTGGCGTTCGCCCGATCCTATCCTATATAGTTGACAACCCAAAACTACTTGGGATATTCAAACTAATTCAAACAAAGATCCAAAATCAAGTCTCAGTCGAAATAAGAGAAGACAACACTTTTTGTAACCACCAGTCATGTGATTGGAATGTGCTTTGTATTTGCCGAGTAGATTTGGCTTTGTTTGTCTTCTGGCCAAGCTGCACACATGCATACCACTTCCTTACTTAGACTTTTCAGCCTTGCATTACTCCCACTCCATGCAGCCATGTCAATGTCCAAATTTGTGTAATTCCCTTATCTCATGCTGACATAAATATCCCTTGAATTGCTGCCTTAGCTTTGCCTTGCCCTTGTCATGTCTTTGAATATCAATGCCACACCCATGTACCATTTTTAAGACTTCACCATATCGAGTCTTCACCAAGGTGCCTGTCATGCCCCGAACCTACACACTGGGCGGGACTGACACTCAAGAACCATTATTGGCCCCAAGAGAATCCTTGGCCTGACTTACTTACACAGTGAAAGACTTTAAGCTTCATTACAATGATCAAATGCACTTATAAAACAACTGTCTCAAATTAAACTCAGAATGTTTAAGGATAAAACATTCAACTAGCCAAAGATGGCAACTCAAGTCTTAATATAAGAAATAACAATGTAAAGACAACTGAACTACAAACTGTCTATGAATCCTCTAAAACAAGGAGGGATGTCAGGACAAGACCCCTGATCATCCTATAAACTAAAGTACTAAATCAATGTAAAAGGAGCCCTCCAAAAGCAAAGAGGCTTACTAACTGACTTTGAGTGCTCAACTAGATCAACGAGGCGCTGTATGCTGATCCTAGTTACCTGTGTCTGCATCATGAAACAATGAAGGCCAAATGGCATCAGTACATTGAATGTACGAGTATGTGAGGGGAATACTAAACATAACATAAGCTTGAAAGAAATCTAAAAGAAACACTTACCTTGGCTTTACTCAACTCATGAATAACTTAACTCAAATGCAAAGTACACAACAATAATAGGGTGCAGTTATACAAAGCATTTAAAACAGTAGGTAGCCATCAATTTGTTAAAGAAATGAAATAACAACTCAATTACTCATATAATAAGTAACATAATTACTGTGGGAGTTTCTCTAACCAACAACCACCACTATGAGTCTAAGTTGTGATACAACGTCTTGCCCACACTTCCGGAACTGTCCTATGCTTTGCCGTCATATAGAACGCCTTAACTAAGTGGATCCACTAGTCTATGCTAAAAAGAACTAAGGAATCATCTAAAAAGTATGATCTTTTTCTACCCATGATGGTTACATGGTTTATGGAGACTTGAGTTATTATGAATTCGTGTCCCCATATCGGTGCTCAATACTACTCCCAAAATATACTTAGCTCATATGTTTTTAAAAACAAAACTCTTTCTTTGGTTTGAGATAGTTACTCAAAACTTAGCTTAAAAGCTCTCTTGAAAATCGGTGTTTCCTTCCTTTCTCAAATGTGAAAACATTTTAACTCTTGGAAATACTTAGTTCCTGTATAATCTTTGAAGAAAAATAACTTTACTCTTACTCTTTACTCAATTCAAAGCTCAAGTCTTAAAACAAAGTTAAAACGTTTGTGAAAGACATTTGAAAAACTTTATAACTTCCCTTGACTTGATTCTTAACTTCTTGACTTGACTCTTAACTTCTTGATTTGACTCTTAACTTTCCTTGAATTGAAGTATGGATTCAAGTTTAATGGTCTCATGTTTATGGATGATTTCATGATGTTTAGACGTACCTTAGAATGTTGGACTTAACTAGGAAACATAGGTACGTTGCTAAAGAACTAGTACGGAAAGAAGGGAGAAAAAGTGGGTGAACTGGCGTCCCTAGCGCTCTGAGAGGCGCGGGGTGCCAGCCCTTAAATTATAGAGCCTGGGTTAGGGTGCTCTGGCTAGCATGGCACCCTAGAGCACAAACTTCAAAACCCCTTTTGGGGCGCTCTGGCTCGGGCGGCGCCTCAGGCCCCTACCCAGGTGGTTACCGACTTTTCTTTTTCGTTTTTCAACTCTAAACCCCCCCTAATTCAACTTAGTTCTTTCCCCAAACACTTATGATCGACTATACCATCAATATAAGCAAGATTCAACTCGAAATCACACCTAAATACATGAATCAACCTCAAGAAACTTCAACAACAAGAACCCACAAGATTTCAAATGAATTAACATCAAGAACTCATAGGATTTTCTTTCAAAACAATACAACTTCACTGAATTGAATCATGAGTGGCGCGTGGGTGAACTAACCCAACGCTATGTGATCTTACATACCTCGTAGGGATCACCCCTTAACAAAATCCACACGCAATTCTCCAAGAGATCGACGAATCTTGAACTTTCTTCTCCTTTCTCCTCTTTTCTCTTTTCTCCAAGCCCTAGCATGAATTTCCAATTAACTAAACTGATCTAATTCTGATTAGACCCCAAATAAATCCCTAAAAATGAAACAAAATAATTAGGTAAGGAAAAGACCAAACTACCCTTCCAAAATCCGAATTAGACTTTCCTTTTTTGAACAACCCAACTTCGAATGGGCATTTCTCACTCATACAAACTCGGAATCGTGCAAACTCGGCGGCCTCGGAAAGATAATTCCAAGATATTTCTTATGGTATCTTGTAGCACACCTAAATAATCATGAGATAGGAATTATGGTCATTTGAAGTTGACCCAAAACTCAAACTTAACTTAATTTTGTCAAATTTCCAGATTTTCCTTCTTTCCAAAAATGAATCTTTCTAGTTCTTTCAATTAGCGAGGTGTTACAATATCTCCCCCTTGGGAACATTTGTCCTGGAATGAGATTACTTTTAGTAGGAAAAGGGTGTAGCATCTAATATTCAGTTCAGACACCCAACAATCAAAATGCAAAAACAACATGCCAAATTATAAATAAATACTAAGAAAAGGATTAGTACCTTGATTTGGAACTTCTCTGGATTCGAAGAGATGTGGATATCTCTTCTTCATATCTTCCTCAGCTTTCTAAGTAGCTTCTTCAACAAACTGATTCCTCCAAAGAACTTTGACTGATGCTACCTCTTTTGTTCTCAACTTGCACACTTGGCGATCTAGAATCTGAACATTAATCTCCTCATAAGATAAGCTATCCTTGATGCCAATATCTTCAGTTGGTATGATAAGTGAAGGATCTCACATGTGCTTCTTCAACACGGAAATATGAAATACTGGATGGACCGCTGCTAACTCATGTGTTAGCTCTAACTTATAAGCTACCTTGCCAATCCTTTTAGATATTCTGTAAGGGCAAATATACTGGGGAGTAAGCTTCCCCTTCTCACCAAATCTCATAACACCCTTCATGGCTGAAACTTTCAAGTATTCCTAATCATCTACTTCAAACTCTAACTCCCTTCTCCTAAAATCAGTGTAAGATTTCTGACTACTCTGCGCTGTTTTCAACCTTTCTTGAATAACTTTCACCTTCTCCATAGCTTGATGAATTAAGTCTAGTCCTATCAACCCAGCTTCACTAACTTCAAACCATCCAATATGAGATCTGCATCTTCTCCCATAAAAAGCTTCATAAGAAGCCATTTGGATGCTAGAGTGGTAACTATTGTTGTAACAGAATTCAATGAGAGGTAGGTGATAATCACAATTCCCCTTGAAATCAATCACATATGCCCTCAACATATCTTCTAAAGTCTGAATAGTGCGCTCTGCTTGACCATCTGCCTGAGGATGAAAAGCAATACTTAAGTTCACCTTTGAACCCAAGCCTTTCTGAAAAGATTTCCAGAACTATGCAGTAAATTGCACACCTCTATCTAAAATAATCAAAATTGGAACCCCATTAATTCTAACTACCTCTTGAATATACAACTTAGTATAATCCTCTATTGTACGGGTAGTCTTTACTGGCAAAAAGTGGGCCGATTTGGTCATTCGATCCACCATCACCCAAATAAAATCATGCTGCCTGCGAGTCCTTGGTAAACCTGTGATGAAGTCCATATTGATCATCTCCCACTTCCATTCCGGAAGTTCTATATTCTGAGCCATACCACCGGACCTTTGGTGCTCTACTTTAACTTGTTGGCAATTCGGACACTTAGCAACAAACTTCGCAATGCCCTTCTTCATACTACTTCACCAATAAACTTCTCTTAAATCACGATACATTTTTGTGACCCGGATGGATAGAATATCTGGAGCTATGAGCTTCCTCCATTATCCTCTCTTGGAGTTTATCCACCCTTGGTACACACAATCTACCTTAATACCTCAATACTCCATCTCCCCCTTGTTCAAAAGCCAATACTTTTTGCTTATGACCATTTGCCTTCAATTCAAGAAAAATAGGGTCTTGGTCTTGTTTCTCTTTTACTTTTGACACTAAGGATGATTCAGCCCCATTCATCACCACTACTCCTCCCTCTGTGGAATCCATCAGTCAAACTCTCAAGCGTGCAAGTCTGTGCACATCTTTTGCTAGCTCTTTCTTATCTTTCTCAAAATAGGTGGTACTACCCATAGATAACCTGTTCAAGGCATCAACAACAATATTAGTCTTACCTAGGTGGTAAAGAATACTCATGTCATAATCATTAAGCAATTCTAACCACCTCATTTGTCTGAGATTAAGCTTTTTCTAAATAAACACATATTGAATACTCTTGTGATCGGTGAACACATCCACATGAACACTATAAAGATAATGGCGCCATATTTTCAAAGCAAATACTACGGTAGCCAACTCTAGATCATGGGTTAGGTAGTTCTTCTCATGAACTTTCAACTGTCTGGAGGCATAAGTTATAACCTTGTCAATCTGCATCAACACACAACCCAAACCAACTCTAAACGCATCACAATAAACAACAAAGCCTTGCGTGCCTTCTGGTAAGGTCAATATTGGGGCAATAGTCAACCTCTTTTTCAATTCCTGAAAGCTTTTCTCACAAGCTTCAGACCATTATAATTTCATTGTTTTCTGAGTTAACTTGGTCAAAGGGGATGAAATAAATGAGAACCCCTCTACGAACCTTCTATAATAGCCAGCCAAACCCAAGAAACTCCTAATGTCAGTTGGAGATGTAGGTCTAGGCCAATTCTGCACTGCCTCTATTTTATGGGTATCAACTTTAGATCCCTCTCTAGACACAATGTGGCCTAAGAATGCCACAGACTCAAGCCAAAATTCACACTTAGAGAACTTGGCATACAACTCTCTATCCTTTAGAGTTTGGAGAACTATTCTGAGATGACTAGCATGATCTTCTTCATTCCTCGAAAAGATTAGTATGTCATCAATGAATACGATAACAAACATATTTAAATAAGGTTTGAATACTCTATTCATAAGGTCCATGAATGTTGCAGGCGCATTGGTCAAACCAAAGGACATAACTAGGAACTCATAATGACCATAATGGGTCCCGCATGCTGTTTTTGGAATATCACATTCCCTTACCCTCAACTGATAGTAGCCTAATCTGAGGTTTATCTTAGAGAAACAAGTAGCACCCTGAAGCTGATAAAAAATATCATCAATTCTTGGAAGAGGATACTTATTCTTGATGGTAACCTTGTTCAATTGGCGGTAATCTATACACATCCTAAGAGAACCATCTTTCTTCTCACAAATAAGACCGGAGCACCCCAAGGTGAGACACTTGGTCGAATGAAACCTCTATCTAGGAGGTCTTTCAACTGCTCATTCAACTCTTTTAACTCTGTTGGTGCCATTCGGTATGGCGGAATAGATATAGGACGAGTATCTGGAAGAGTGTCTATACCAAAGTCTATTTCTCTCTCAGGAGGGACTCCGGGTAGATCATCTAGAAAGACTTCTGAAAACTCACTCACAACTGGAACTAACTCAATATGAGGTGTCTCAACACTAGAGTCATTAACTCGAACTAAGTGATAGACACAACCCTTGGAAACTAACTTTCTCGCCTTAAGGTACGAAATGAAATGACCCTTAGGCACTACTGAACTACTACTCCACTTTATAACTGGCTCATCAGGAATTTAGAACCTAACAACTCGAGTTCTACAATTAATGGAGGCATAACAGGTATGAAGTCAGTCCATACCAAGAATGACATCAAAATCTACCATATCTAACTCAAATAAATCAGCCATGGTGTTCTTATGATTGATGGAGATGACATAATCACGATATACTCGTTCAGCTAGAATAGACTCCCCAACAGGTGTAGAAGCACAAAAGGGTTCACAAAGTTTCTTGGGAAGAACATAAAAATTATTTGCAATATAAGGAGTCACAAAAGATAAACTTGCTCCCGGGTCTAGCAAAGCATAAGCATCAAGAGTAAAGATTTTGATCATACCAGTGACAATATCTGGAGAATTCTCTTGCTCTTGACGACTAGTGATCGCATAGAGACGGTTTGCTCCTCCGCCAGTACCGGAAGTAGCTCCTCTAGGTGCAGCCTTGTCGTGGAGAAACTGATGAAGATTGGGCTCTATTGCCTTGATTTCAATTACCTTGTCGGTTCTTAGGGCACTCTTTCATGAAGAGGCCTTCTTTTCTACACTTGAAACAACCCGTGGAGCCATCACGACACTTTCCTGGGTGAGTCCTTCCACACTTAGCACATACAGGAGCCCAGTTACCTTATTGTGCCACACTACCCTGAGACTGTGCAGGTCTAGCTCTGAAGTTTTGTGAATTCTGACCATTGTACTCACCTTTATTTCAAGGTGCAGGCGCACTAGAAGATGATGGAGCAGGTCCTTTTTGCTTTGGTTGAAAATAAGTCCGGTTCACATTATTCCTCTGCTGCCCAGACTCATTCCATATCTTCGCTTTCTTGTTTCTAAACTCCTCTCTATCCCTCAGCGTATCTTCCTCAACCTTCTGCACATAGACCATCAACCTTGTTAAATCCATGTCCCCAATTAGCATGGCTGCCTTGCCCTCTTTACTTGACAAACGGGACAACCCAGCAACAAAAAGACTCATCCTGCTTCTCATATCTGCAACCATCTCCGGAGCATATCAAGAAAGTTGGGTGAACTTCAAGTTGTACTCATGAACACTTAGTGCATCCTGCTTAAGGGTGAGAAACTCTCGTACTTTGGCCTCTTTCAGTTCTCGGGGAAAGAAACGCCCCAAGAAGGCCTTCTCAAAACAAGCCCAACTCGTAGGTGATGCTCCCTCAGCTCTACCCTTCTTCCACTTGTCAAACCAAGTCCTAGCAACATTCTTCAGTTGGTATGCATCTAGTTCTACTCACTCAGCATCGGCAATGTGCATAACTTCAAATACCTTTTGATGCTCCTCAATAAAGTTCTCTGGATCCTCAGTAGTGCTTGAACCAGTGAAACTTAGAGGATTCATCTTCAAGAACTCTCGGATCCTCGAAGTATCAACCACTTTCTATCTAGCTCCTCTTTGTTGCCCAATGTAACATCTCGCACCTAGAAACGACTAGAAAGAGTTTAAAATCTGAAAATACTTATTTTTGGAAAGAATAATAAAAATCTGGAAATTTGTCTAAGTTAGAAAAGTGAGTTTTGGTCATTTTCAAACGACCATAACTCCTAGCTCAGGATGAGTTAGGAGTATTTATTGATATGGTTGGAAAGCCATTGGGAATATATTTCCAACGCCGCCGAGTTTGCACGATTTCGATATCGTATGAGTGAGTTATGCCTTTCATAAGTTGGGTTGTTGGATTGAGGAAAGTCCAAATCCGGATTTAAGGAAGGGCAACTAGTCTTTTCTTTAATTAATTTCCTAATTCATTTTTAGGGGTTTATTGGGGTAAAAAAAAACAGAACTTAATTCAGTTTTGGAAAAAATTAGAATATGCTTAGGACTTGGAGAAGAGAGAAAGGAAGAAAGAACGGGAGAAAAAATCAAGAATTCGCCAAGATCATCCAAGCGGTTCGAGAGGAATTCGTCGGGGGTGATCCCTACAAGGTATGTGAGATCTTTTAGTGATGGGTTAGTTCACTCACACACCAACTTGTTTCAATTCAGCAATTTTGGGTTTTTTACATGTTAAGAAAGTGAAGTTCTTGAAGAACATTGTTGAATTCTTGTTGGTTGATTGTTGAATGCTTAGTGTTGATTTGATTCATGTTTCCGGGTTGTTTTTTGAGTTAAATCTATTGGGTATTGAGGGTACAAATGATCCTAAGTGTTTGGGAAAAGAACCATTGAAGTAAAGAGGGTTTAGAGATGAAAAACGGAGAAGAAAAGTCGTCAAACACCTGGGGATAGGGGTGGGGTGTCGTGCCAGCCAGCGCGCCCCAAAAGGGTCTCTGAATGTTCACCCTTGGGGCACCGCACCAGCCAATGCGCCCCAGACTGGCCTCTGAATATTGAGGGCTGGCGCCCCGCGCCTCTCAGAGCGCAAGGGACGCCAGTTCTCCCCAATCGTTCCCCACCTTTTCGTACGTGTTCCTTAGCAATGTACCTACGTTTCTAAGTTGATTCCAACACTCTAAGGTACATCTAAACATCATGAAATCATCCATAAACATGATATCATGAACCTTGAATCCATAATCCAATTCAAGGAAAGTTAGGATCAAAGTCAAAGAAGTTAAGAGTCAAGTCTAGAAGTTAAGAAGCAAGTTAAAGCAAAGTTTGTTAAAGTTTTCAAGAGTCTTTAGTAATGTTTTAAATTCATTTTAAGGCTCAAGTTTTCAAGTTAAGCAAAGAGTAAAGAGTTGAGTTCATTTCTCAAAAAGCTATTAGGGAACTAAGTATTCCCAAAGAAGATTGTAAATGTTTTCACATTTGAGCAAGAAAAGGGAACATCGATTCCAAGAGAGATTTTAAGCTAAGTTTGAGCAATTATCTCAAACCAGAGAAGAAGTTGTTTTAAAAACATATGAGCTAGTATATTTTTGGGAGTAGTATTGAGCACCGATATGGGGACGCGAGTTCATATTAACTCAAGCCCCCATAAACCATATAGACATCATGAGCAGAAAAAGGATCATACTTTTTAGATGATTCCTAAGTGCTTTTCATCATAGACTAGTGGATCCACTTAGTAGTTCAAATTATATACCGATGGCAAGGTATGGGATGGTCCTTAGCAACGAGAGGTAAAATGTTGTACCATCACTTGGGCTCATAGTGATGGTTGTCGGTTAGAGAATCTCCCACAGAAATTATATTACTTTTTATATGAGTAAAGCTAAGTTTGTTATTGTTTTATCTCTAAACAAACTAAGATTATTTTCAGTTGTTTTATAAGCTTTATATATATATATTCGCATGTGTTTTATTGCTTTATATTGAGTTGAGTTATTCATGAGTTGAGAAGAGACAAGGTAAGTGTTTCTTTCAGAATCTTTCAAGCCTATGTATTGTTTAGCATTCCAACTCGCATACTCGTACATTCAATGTACTGATGCCAGTTGGCCTGCATCGTCTTATGATGTAGACACAGGTAACCAGGATCAGCATCTAGCGCCTCGTTGATCCAGCTTGAGCAATCAGAGTCTATGGTGAGCCTCATTGCATTCGGAGGACTCTTTTATTCGCTTTCTAGTTTAGTTCATTAGGATGTTGTGGGGTTTGTTCCAACATCCATCTTAGTTGTTTAGAGGATTCATAGACAGTTAGTAGTTCAGTAGTCTCTTCATTATTCATTCAGATATTATGTTAAAGACTGAGTTGCCATTTTGGCTAAACTATTATTTCTTAAGTTATGCATGAGTTGTATTTTCTTATGTTTAAGTCTTCCGCTGAGTTAAGTAAGTCAAGCCAAGGGTTCGCTTGGGGCCAGCAATGGTCTTCGAGTTCCAGTCCTACCCAGGGTGTAGGCTCAGGGCGTGACACCCAACCTAGTTAGTCACAGTTTGGCTCAACATTCGAATCGCTTCCCTGAACTTAGCATTCATGACTTCTCCTTGGGGTTGCACTTCAGGTGCATTAGGTACCCCTTGCTCCTCAACGTTCCTCCTAGCAGGACGACCTCAGGCATATCTTCGTGGAGACATGATTAACTGAAAAACACACGCAAACACGAATTAGAAAGAGACTTTATTGAGATGAACTCTATCACACGAAATGAGTGTGAAAGAAGTGATATAATTTCCTAAGTGTCGCGACCTCCTAATTATAGATGTGGAGTGCTTTACACCAATAACTAGGACTCTACAGATACGGCTTCATAGACTCCCTAAGACTCTTGAACTTTGTGCTCTAATACAAAGTTTGTCACGCGTCGAGCCTACACCCTGGGCGGGACTGGCACTCGAGAATCATTATTGGCCCCAAGTGAACCCTTTGCCTGGCTTACTTACTCAGCAGAAGACTTTAAGCATTATTACAATTATCAAATGAACTTATAAAACAACTGTCTCAAATTAAACTTAGAATGTTTAAGGATAAAACATTCAACTAGCCATAGATGGAAACTCAAGTCTTAACATAAAAAATAACAATGTAAAGGCAACTGAAATACAAACTGTACTAAAGAAATGTAAAAGGATCCCTCCGGAAGCAAGGAGGCTCACCAACTGACTTTGAGTGCTCAACTGGATCAACGAGGCACTGGATGTTGATCCTGGTTACATATGTCTGCATCATGAAACGATGCAAGCCAAATGGCATCAGTACATTGAATGTACGAGTATGCGAGGGGAATACTAAACATAGCATAAGCTTGAAAGGAATCTGAAAGAAACACTTACCTTGGATTTATTCAACTCATGAATAAGTTAACTCAAATGCAAAGTACACAACAATAATAGGGTGCAGTTATACAAAGCATTTAAAACAGTAGGTAGCAATTCAATTTGATAAAGAAATGAAATAACAACTCAATTACTCATATAATAAAGTAACATAATTACTGTGGGAGTTTCTCTAACCGACAACCACCATTATGAGCCTAAGTGGTGATACGCCCACGCTGCCAGAACTGTCTTATACTTTGCCGTCATATAGAACACCTTAACTAAGTGGATCCACTAGTCTATGCTAAAAGGCACTAAGGAATCATCTAAAAAGTATGATCTTTTTCTACCCATGATAGCTATATGGTTTATGGAGACTTGAGTTATTATGAACTCGCGTCCCCATATCGGTGCTCAATACTACTCCCAAAATATACTCAGCTCATATGTTTTTAAAAACAAAACTCTTTCTTTAGTTCGAGATAATTACTCAAAACTTAGCTTAAAAGCTCTCTTGGAAATCGATGTTTCCTTCCTTTCTCAAATGTGAAAACATTTTAACTCTTGGGAATACTTAGTTCCCGTATAATCTTTGAAGAAAAATAACTTTACTCTTACTCTTTACTCAACTCAAAGCTCAAGTATTAAAACAAAGTTAAAACGTTTGTGAAAGACTTTTGAAAAACTTTATTAACTTCCCTTGACTTGATTCTTAACTTCTTGACTTGACTTTTAACTTTTTGACTTGACTCTTAACTTTCCTTGAATTGAAGTATGGATTCAAGGCTCATGATCTCATGTTTATGGATGATTTCATGATGTTTAGACGTACCTTAGAATGTTGGACTCAACTTGGAAACATAGGTACGTTGCTAAAGAACTAATACGGAAAGAAAGGGGAAAAAGTAGGTGAACTGGTGTCCCTGGCGCTCTGAGAGGCGCGGGGCGCCAGCCCTTAAATTGCAGAGCCTGGGTTGGGGTGCTTTGGCTGGCGCGGCACTCCAGAGCCCAAACTATAGATCCCTTTTTGGGGAGCTCTAGCTGGGGTGGCGCCCCAGGCCCGTGCCCAGGTGGCTTCCGACTTTTCTTCTTCGTTTTTCAAATCTAAACCCTCTAATTCAACTTAGTACTTTCCCCAAACACTTAGGATCGACTATACCCTCAATATATGCAGGATTCAACTCGAAATCACACCTAAATACATGAATCAACCTCAAGAAACTTCAACAACAAGAACTCATAGGATTTGCTTTCAAAACAATACAACTTCACTGAATTGAATCATGATTGGTGTGTGGGTGAACTAACCCAACACTATGTGATCTCACATACCTCGTAGGGATCACCCCTTGACGAAATCCACACGCAATTATCCAAGAGATCGACGAATCTTGAACTTTCTTCTGCTTTCTCCTCTTTTCTCTTTTCTCCAAGTCCTAGCATGAATTTCCAATTGACTAAACTGATCTAATTCTTATTAGACCCCAAATAAACCCCTAAAAACTAAATAAAATAATTAGGTAAGGAAAAGACCAAACTACCCTTCCAAAATCCGGATTAGACTTTCCTTATTTGAACATCCCAACTTTGAATGGGCATATCTCACTCATACGAACTCGGAATCACGCAAACTCGGCGGCGTTGGAAAAATAATTCCAAGATATTTCCTACGGTATCTTTTAGCACACCTAAATAATCCTGAGCTAGGCGTTATGGTCGTTTGAAGTTGACCCAAAACTCAAACTTAACTTAATTTTGTCAAATTTCCAGATTTTCATTCTTTCCAAAAATGATTCTTTCTAATTCTAGCTCTTTCTAGTTCTTTCAATTAGCAAGGTGTTACACTGCCTTGCCCTCAAATCCTTGTTCCTCACTTGCCATTATGGAATTAGGCCTTGGTGCAATTGCGCACACCTTAGCTTTGTCAATAGTATGATGCCAGCTTAGCCTTGCATGTTTGTTTCTTTATCTTATGCAAATGACAACGTCAACATGCTTTTGAAACTTGTCAATGTTGTCATCTTAGCTAAGTCACTGGATTAGGGGTCTAACAGAGTTCTAGCACCCCTTGAACGGTTTAAAAAGGAAGTTACTATTTCCTCAATTACTTACCTAGCAAAGTAAGTATATTTCAATCTCTTTTCATAAAAATGTTTTTTAAAATTATTTTTTATTTATTTATTTTAAACAGGCCTTCATGTTGGAGATTTGAGAAGCAAACATCATTGAAAGAATCAAACTATAACTACGAAAAAAGCCCTGCCCTCTCCTTCGCTACTAGGAAAGTAAGCAACTTCTATTAACGTCGGACCTTGAGTCGAATTGATTGTGTCATGTGCAACGTCATCACTACCTCCACCATCGGAGCAACAACTTCACTGAACCAAAACCCTTTTAGTTGTCTCTCTTCCTTGTTAGTCATTATTGACGAGCAATAAGATGTTGATCCAGCGAATCACCAAACACCCCACCTTCTATTGCTATCAGTAATGAAAAATCAGTGAAATCTCAATTAAGTTTTTCATTTTGGGTAATGGGATTAGAGTTGAATTTATGATGATTTTGGTGACGATGTGAGTATGTGTCTTCAATTCGAAGCTTTATTCCTAGAAAGAGATGGCGGAGAACTCTTTAAGTAGGTGAAAAAGATAATAAATGCGGGAAAGGTGATGAAGGCAAATGTGGAGGTGGGGGTGGAGGCAGGTTGGGGGATCTTTTCCAATGAATCCGCTGATATTTTCTCCAAATTAGGCTTTCAAAAAGAAATTGTGTTAAAGGAAGAAGATGAAGTAGGAAAAAATTGAAATGCAAAAAATTAATTGGTGAAAACACGTGTTAAATGTGTGTGTTTCACCACAAGACACATGATTGATTATTGTGTTTTAAAGGGTTATATATGTCACTTTTTAAAAGTTTAGGGGGATAATAGGTCTCCCGTGAAAAAAAGATGTGTAGTTGAGAATCCACTAATAGGTTGGGAGGACATTTGACTACTTTCTTCATATTTTTTCATTCTGTTTATACTTGATTTAAACCTACACATTCATTGTAAAGAAAAGTTGAGTGCTATATAATATTTCTTATAGAATATTTTTTAAAGTCAAATAATTAGATTGTTAGGATTTCATCATCTTGTAACGATAAAAATTATTTATTATGATAATAATGTTCATTATAGTTTTAAGTGCCAACTATTCATATGTATATAGTTGAGCAAAGCATTATTGTGATGAATTAAATGGTATAAGAGGTCATATTTTAAAATAGCAATATACTATATTATGTTGAAAATATATTTGTATGTTTAAATTTCCTCTTTCTTTTGTAGGAGTACAAATTCTCTATAACATTAATAAATATAAGAATTTCAGAAGGACTTTAAAAAAAACCAACAAATTAAAAAAAAAATTAAGTCGTAAAGAAATTTTATATTTATTCATTCGAATTGGTTATGTAAATTAACTGGTTATATGATATTATCTTATTTTAAATTATGTGAGATTTTTTCGTCTACCAAGAATTAATTTGATTCATCTTTGAAATTCAATTGAATTTAAATTAATATAATATTCTAAAATTAGGCAATATATATATATATACACACGTGCAATATTTAGTCCATATTAATAAATTTTATAAATTCAGTCATATTCTTAATTACACTAATATAATTGGAAAATAACAATTTTTTAACCCAATTGTCGCTTTAATTAGAAGATCAATTACTTCCTTTTTCTTCTCCTACCATTCAAAGAATTCTTTAAGTAATATGTTTTTTCATTTGACCAATTTCTCATTTATTCTACATTAATTTCGAGAAATTTAATATAAAATAAATCAAGACTATAAATGGAACAAAGTAAATGAATCATTAACTATAAATTAAACTTCAATTTCAATCATATAATATGAAATTTTCCTTTTATATGGAACAAGCTAAATGAATCATTAACTACGAACTAAACTTAAATTTCAATCATATTATATGAAAATTTTTCTTTCCTTGTTTTTCTTGACAATTTCCTTTTCTTTTCCTTACTCCTCTCTATTTCTTTTCATTTTCCATTTTCTCCCATTACTGTCGTGTCTATATATTATTACTTACTTCTAGTCTATAATTTATTTTAATTTTACTTTATCTCCTTCTAATTATATGAAAAAACTTCCATACTCAATTTTCTCTCTAAATTAATTCGTCATTTTCTTCTACAATGAAGAAATGATAAAGAAGATGGAAGGAAAAAAAAACACTACATTCATACAAGAGTTTATGCTTACAAAATATGTCAAATTATTTGTGACTTCAAGATACGTTAGACACCATTGATTGTCTAGTCATGCTTCCGATCGTCATCACGATAAAAAAACTCTCTGATCAACCTCTTCACCAATGGTATATGTGTAACATTCAACAAATGATCTGTTTCATGCCCAAATGGCTGAGGTTTTGTGTCTTGAATGGTAATAATCAAATGATCTATTTCATGCCCAAATGACTGAAGTTTTGTGTCTTGAATGGTAATAAGTGTGTTGATAATCTAAGAGGATTAGAGGAGCATCAAATAGTAGCAATATTGATATTTGAAATTACAAAGTTGTCTTTGACTCATGTTTAGGCCATGATTCTCCAATCTGATAGTTTGTATGTTTATATAGTATTCAAAAGTTATTGATAAAAAAACTTTTCAAATTCTATAATTAAGTGATGAATAAATCCTCTTAAATTTTGTAAATGAAGTGATTCATATACAAAAATGTAATTGATGCTGGGTTGGTTTTGAAACGTTTTGGATGGGCTGGGTTTTAGAGGTTGTGGGCTGAGTAAATAAATAATAACTCATATTTATTGTGACCTTTTAGACGTTTTGGGGCTGCTGCTGTATTTATTGTGAACTTTTAGACGTTTTGAGCTGCTGCTGAGTAATTAATTACTCCTATTTAGTGTGATCTTTTAATGCATTGATTTTTTTTTGAAGGAAAAAACTCAGATTTTATTTTTTATTAAAAAAATAAAATAGATAATTGCAAATGCTGGCCATTGGAGACTGCCACATCAGTGATTCTAGATTCAGCTTTATATATATATATATTACTTACTATTTTTCACTGTAATTTATAAAAGAATAAGATTAGTAAGTAAAATTTTGAAATTTATAATAGGAAGATAGTTAATATCTTTTTGCCACGAAACTTAACATATTTATCAAGTACAATAAGTATTTGGCTGACTTTTTTTAAAGATATTGAGTGATTTTAGAATTCAAAATCAACCTAATAACACTTTGGAATATATGTCAAGAAGATTCGTAAAGCTTGTGGTGAAATCCCTCTCACTTAAGCTAATGTTAATTCTGACATGATTGTTTACAATGAAATTCAAATGTCAATTGAAGTATTACGATTAATATTATTTTTGTTATAATGTATGATATTTGTTTTTACGGACAAATGTCAATGAAAATATAAAGCCTAATTTGAATCAAATTTTTTTTTTTCAAAGTTTATCTAGCTACTACTATTATTAATATTGTTATAGTCATTGTTATTGTATCTAGTTTCATATGTCTATTAGTGATGTTTGTTCTTATGGATCAAATGTTAATAAAAATATAAAAGGAAGATTCGAATCAAACTTACAAAATAAAAAGTGATAATTATATACTATTTGTATTAGTAATGAATGATGTTATTTTTGTGGCTAATTTCATAAATCTATTAAAGATGCTTGTACTTTTTTAAAGGTTATTAATGCGATCTTCTTAGTCTTGATGAATAAATCATGCTAGAACATTTTTAATGGAGTAAAATATTGATTCATTCTCAAATTTTGATGTTGTTGATTATTATTGATAGATTATCATTTCAATATTAATCAAGTTATTTGGTTGGTACAATATTTAGTATTTTTTACATAAAAATACTATTACACAAATGAACCTATTGTACCAACAAATATTGATGATATTGATTATTTAAATCATATAAAAAATCTCATCGAGTGACAGTAACAACTTATTTAATATAAAGTTACTAAAAGATAAAATCTTTTTCTCAACATTTAAAAGTGGGGATGAATATATCATAACTTCTTTGTTAGAAAGATTGTAATACCAACACAAATCGATATCATAAAGTTTATTTAACCAACAAAAACATATTTCATAAAGCTTGTTTCATTAATTAGATCAATGTCACTAGCACATTCTATAGCTCAATTTTATTTTTATGAGATTTTCTATTTAAATTATCTTCAAGGTCGAAATGATAATATTTATCTCTATACGTGGAAATAATAAAATCATTAATGTATGTGAAATTAACCATATGATATTCTAAGCAAGCAATTGTATTATATTCATTGCAAAAGATTCTTACACTTTAGATTCAGGGAAAAGCTTACCATTTGTGACTTCACGAAAAGATATGCAAGCATTGAAAACAAAGTTGTCCATTATACTTCGTTACAAAAAATGTCCTCATCAAATCTAAATTATTGAAAAATACTACGATACACACATTTATAATATTAATGTATATCACTAAGATTATTTTAATTTGAATATCAAATTGATTAAATATATATAAATTGCAGATATGAAAAATGTCTCAAGTATCTTCTCTCTTTAGATCATTTCATTATAGATGTCAATAATATTTTTTGCATTACTAATTATTGAGGTGAAAATCTCATAGATTTCTTTTTAAAGATTGTCAAACAACAGTTCATAAAATATATGTCAAAATTAGAAATATGATATATTTCAAACATAAATATACTTTTGAAAATATCTATAAAAATTAAGAAGACTATTTTCACTCGTGGTTGATGTGCATAAGTATCCTACAATGCTGTGATGACAGCATAATCAACAACGGAAGTTTAATAATGAGATAATGTGCTTAAAAATATTTTTAGTTATGTGTTAGACATTAAAATTATGTATTAAAAATTTTATTCATTGTTATCAATAATACCAACAAACGAAATGTATCTCTATATTATATTACCACATCAAGCTAATGATTGCTATCCAAATGAATGCAAATATATTAGTATTTTTCTTACTTTTCCTATTACAATTAATGAGAGCATAGAAATATAAAATATATATTTGAACCATTCAAAGAAACAGGTACTGAAGTAGTGTGTATATATATATATACTTTCATTATCTGATAGACATTATGTCATACTAGCTAATTATTTTGAGTTATCGAATTAACAATCGCTATTTGTTTATCATAACTATTATATAATGTATTTGAAGAGAAACTATTATATAGCATTTAAAAGTGATCGACTTTAAAAATCTCTATGAGCGACTACAACAGATTACTAGAAAAAATATATTTAATGAACAAATGCAATTAATTAGAAAGATATTGAGAAAGCCTACAATTGATTGATGACAGTGTCGCTTGAAAAATAAATCATATACTTGAATGATAATAGGAGATGAAGAATGCTTACAATAAATAACTACTAGTCATTTAATGACTTGCTGAAATCTGCGTCACGCATAACTGACTATTTCAATGGTAAAAATGATATTTAGATACATTGTAGGACAATTGATGAGTAAATAAAAATATGTGAGAAAGTCTTTGACAGAAAGTACAATATGATTGTCAATCCGTCCAAACTATTTGAGTATGATAAAAAGAACTTGAAACGTCATATTATTAGCAATATGATCAAATAAATAATATATTTGAAGTAAAGATAAATGTACATCAATGTCTTGGGGATATATGAAGTATTAATCTTCAATTGGTGATAGCCTCACACCAATTCAATTTTTGAAAATACCAAATCACCAAGAAATTTTCAAATAAATCATCAATGTATCAAATAGGTGTAACACTCCAAAAAAGTTAAGCTAAAATTTGAATTGTACTTTGTATGGATACAAGATTTTATGGAAAAATTCTTATTTGTTCATGTATGTTAATGTTCATTACCAAGTGTAAAGTTCAAAACCTTTTCTACTCCCTAAATTTTCTATGAAATCATTCAATCAATTTCAAATGATCATATTTCTTAGAATATAAGGAGATAAGTGGATCATGACCTATCAAATTAAAGATCTACGTGTCTTCTTTCCAGAGCCACCAACCATTTTTAAATCCAAATCCCAAGGAAAAAGTTATGACCATTAAACAAGACGCTCCAATTTGAAATTTTAGCAATAGATTTCACGAACCAAAAACTACTGATTGTGAAAGCATTAACGAATCATGGATCTTGCTTGTGAAATTGAAATTCTCTCCTAAGTTTCATGAAATCAATCCATGAGCCATGGATCATTTTATGGCTGTAGACGATGTATACCACTGTATATCATGTATATCAGTTGTACATTAATTTTTTTAAATTTCATAAAAATATTATTTTGAGTTTCTTTTCTCATTTTCACTCTTTGGTCGACCTCAATAGCACCCAAAAACTCTATTCAACCCTATTAAGTCTTGGTAAGTATTCTCCATGTTTTATGTTATAAAATCTTAGAATTTCCGTAAGATTTTAACAACAAATTCTTTCCTATCTCTAGTGAAATCAAGAACTCAATTTTAAGGTTCAAGACTTGATTTCTGAGCAAGTCCATCAAAATTTCTTCCTTTCAAATCAAGGTAAGCATACTCTCATAATTCTCATGTAATTATGTATTCTAAGCAATAATCTATCATCATAACCTAGGATTTTCAAGATAGTTTAACTCAAGGTTCAAGAACGGACTTTTGTGATTCTCCGTCAATATTAGGGTTCTTCGTCATGATTTTGGAGCATTTAAGGTTTGTAAGGCTACCATACTGTGGAACTTAGTTCTTCCTCACGTTTTACATCAACAGTTTCAATTAGTAAGATCAAAACTAAGGTTCAAGTTCAGTGATTCTACCAAAAAAAATTCTTTCATGTATGTGGGATTTCATCAATGGATAACCTTTCATCCATTGAGTTTCAAAAAAAAAATTAGTATTTTCAGATATTTAATTCTGTAGAAATCTAGGAGTCTTATGATGAACATTGATTTAAATATATTTCAATTCCTCTTCATTACACATGTTTTTCCCAAATTTCAGTATGTTTGCTTAAGTATATTTTCATGAACCCTCATAACAAGTGAATTGCATATTTTTGGACTTGTGTTTGTAAATTGCATGTTTCAGTCAGAATAGAAAAATTATTATGATCATTTTTGTATTCAGTCTTTCATTTTCTCAAACGTAAGATGCTTTCAGCTAAAGTGTTTGTTATTTCAATATCAATTTTCAATATTCAAGAGTTATTTAGTATTATCAAAATTATCATACAAATTCAGTTGAGAGTATTACTTAGCACCGAATAGACATGAGAATAAATGTTCACTATCAACGTCACCTAAGACCTTTAGTAGTAATTCCTATGTCCCAAAACTACGTACCACTATATGCTATAAGGGTCACTCCACAGTGCGAAGTTGACTCAGTCCTTTTTGGACGAATAACTTTGTGAATCCATGCCATCAGTGTCTCTTACCATGTAGTTCAGTTCCATATTCACTTTAACATCTCAAATTTCATCATGTTCAACTTTACAGATAATGATGCATATCTCAAAATATTCAATACATTCAAAGTAATGATCACATACCTTTTTTGCCTACATTTTTATGTGATGTATATTCAGATGCTTACTATCCCGGCTACCTAATTTCAGTTTTAGTACATCTTTTCATAGACAATCAATTAGAATTGTTACATTCAGTCTACTTAGTTTCAATTTATATTCAGATTACAATAGTAGTATACAAAAGTTTACTCAGTGATGTAAATTGGATCAGTTTACTCCATAATTATGCTTCTGCTCAGTCATTTCAGTCTTTATTCATGTTTATATTTAGTTTCTCATGACTTATGCACGCAGTATCAAAGGTTAGCTTGGCCGGGGTCACTTGTGACTCTAAGCACCATATTACGACTAGAGGATAGTCTCAAATCGTGATAATATGATACTTATTCTTGATTGTTATCTTGTTTAGTTGTCTATAATCAATACACATCCACATAGACTCATCCTTCTTCTTACAATTGATCATTCAACTCTTTTAACTATATCGCTTTCATCCTATATTATGCAGAATAAATGTAATTTTACACCCCTCGATCACATCTTGTGTTTGTTAATGTTGAAGTTGACTTTTTTCTGCTTTCTTAAAACGTAATGTTCATAAAATTCAAGTGTGTTGATCTTCTTACCTTTCAAAAGTTTATGACTACTCAAAATCTCCAATTCAAGTATGCTCACATAATTCAGTGTCATGTGACATAATCTTGTATTGTCATAATTAGATAATTACATTGTACATGCATTAACAAAGTTAATAATCATATTTTCTGTCAATGTGTAGAGACCATCCTTCAACATGCTTTTTAGCATGTCTAAAAAAAATTCAGTCACCTTTATAGTTTCTATTTTTCGTTCACATACTTGTATTCTTGTTTATCTAGTGTACTCAAGAAAAATTGATTCTTCTTCGGATCAATAACATAATAGACATATGTAATAGTCATCCCAAATTAGCAAAATAAATTTGTCCTAAAATAAGTGTCACCTTAGGAATTCAAGACAGTATGCTTTTTCAGTTATACCCTTATAATCCACCTTCTTAATAGTATTCACTTTCCAACAAACATTAATTAAATAGGGACAGTTTAGTAAACTACACATTGTACTTATTGAATTTTTAATGTACGTGATATTTACTAAGGTGACACTTGTTTTGGGACAAAGGGAGTACATGGCAAACCATGGTATTAGCATTGCAAGCGTTTATAATGGATGCATTAGCATGGTTAAGACACATTTATCTTTTTCTGCATCCTTTTCATCGTATTTGTGGAGGGTATTTTTTAAAACGGAGAAGGGCCTACTAAAATGCCCCTCAACTTTTTGAATCAGGACAAAATTGCCCTCATTCATCTTTCGGTCTCCAAATACCCCTATTGTCAGCCTTTTGGCTCAAAACTACCCTCGATATCAATCATTTAGCTCATATTTGCTCTTAGTTTGAGCCAAAAGGTTGACATCAATGATATTCGAGGTCTGAAAGGTGAACGAAGGGTAATTTTGTACAAATTCAAAGAATTGAGGAGCATTTTAGGCGTTTCTCCTTTTTAAAAATAAATATTTATTTGGAAATTATGCAACGCAATATGCTATTTTTAATACACCAAATTAGACAATACATAAGAAATAATTTCAGGATAACTACTATCAATACTACTAATAATCTTATTTAACACTATTATTAATACTACTAATAAATCTTATTTAACACTATTATTATACGACCTACCAAACGACTTAATTTGCAAGATTCGTATCT
>JAJOOR010009512.1:0-39181 GCA_036250505.1 Solanum acaule
ATTTGCCTCTTTTTATCTTTGATTATTTATAGATTCTGAGCAACAAAAACAACAAATCGGAAGTATGTCAATGCCCAACCGCCCCAAAATTGGCCACAACATGAAAGAGATGAATCACATGATACAAAAAATCTTTCAGATATTAAATCTCATGATATTTATTCTTCCTTTCATAGTATAAAGTAGTTAGATAATTTTTATATAAATAATAAATTTGCCTCTTTTTATCTTTGATTATTTATAGATTCTAATGAGAGTGAAGAGCAATCTAAGTGAACTAGGAGTCCCACTATGATGCACTCGGGATGGGGGGGAAGATGGTGGAAATTTACATATTGAATTGAATGAACATGGTCAAGTTATTGGGTCAGAAGGAACTAGATTGAGTTCAGAACTTGGTGTGCTAGCATGAAATGACATCTTAGCGCCACTAAATCATAAAGATTGGAGGCTTGTACCTAGTATGTACAAGGATAGAATATGGGCTCATATCAAGGTTCTTAGTATACACAAAACCTATTTACTAAGATGTTTTTATTTTTATATTTTATTTTATAAATAAGTTGTGTATTAAATATATGTATAGGAAAATACTGACGCAACTGATGACATGAAGCGCATACTGATGATGTCATTTGGATCTAAATGGAAAGAATCAAAGCATGAAGCAAAAACCATTGGGTATGACCCATATAACACTGATATTGAGCATTTAGCTCATTGTCCAGATAGAATTGAAGAAGATCAGTGGCGTTCATTAGTTCATTATTGGAGCTCAAAAGAAGCAAAGGTATGTGCTAGATTTCTATTTCTGCATTTGCTCTACTAAATGAGAATTTCATAAAAGTTGTCATAAATTAATAAAGTCGTGTTTTCCCTGATTATACTTCTTATTGTAGAACAACTAGAAGTTCTTTTTGATTTGTCCCTTTCTTCTAATTGGCAGAAATAATGTAGTTGTACATGTCCAGTTTGCCAACCTACACAAAATGTTCTTGTATAGAAATTGATTGCACTTTGTGAAACTAAACTATGCTGCTTTTTTATATTTTTTCTTGGCTATTTCTTTTATATATTCAAGATTGCACATGTCCTCTTATATATTGTTGTGTTCAAATTTCTAGGAAAAGAGTGAGAGAAACAAAGAAAGTAAAAAATATTTGACTATGCCACACACATCAGGGAGAAAAAGTCATTCTCAAATTATAGACGATGTACGAAGTAATCACTATTTATTTTCTATAATTTATATATTAAATAATACTTATCGTGAATATTTAATGTCAATCTCTTACTATTCAAATAGATGACAAAGATGAATAATGGTGTAAAGCCAACTCGTATTGAGGTGTTCAAAAAAACTCACATTAGAGCGAATAAACAACTAATAAATGAGATAGCTGGTGAATTTATGGTAAACTCTTACTCTTTAAAAATATATAGGTACTTTGTTTCTATTACAATTTTTTTTAAAAAACTTCTCATTACTTTACCTTTCTTTCAAAAAGAAACAAATGGATGATCTTGCCGAGGTGTATCCTGAGTTGAATGTCCCTGGAAGTGCTCCTAATGATGTGTACTCCCAAGTAATGGGACCAGACACTCATGGAATTGTCCGAACTCTAGGAAAAGGAGCATCTCCTAGCTTAGTATATGGCCCCGTATAGAAACGATCGCAGGCTGAAAAAAGAGATTTTTATACAAGGGTTGAGATGGAAGTTCAAAAAGCTACCTCATCTATGAAAATTGAGATGACAGAGAAGATGTATGAAGCAAACAAAGAGATGAATCGATGGATAAAAAGTTGTTATAAGCGAAAGAGGAAGCAAAAGAGAATAATGAAGTGATGGAGAGAAAATTATCGGAAGCAAAAATGGATATGGAAGAAATTATAGCGGATAAAGTGAAGGAAGGAATACAAGCATATGTAGAGTCTTTGGGAATTAACATTGATACAAATTTAAAATCAGAGCAGGTGAAATAATTGTGTTGCTTACAAAATATTACTTTTTTTAGATGAAAACTTAGTTTCTCTTGATTATAATAGTCTTCCTCTTTTGCAATAGGTTCCTGATAACCCCACTTGAAGATTGTCAACAACCATTATCACTTGTTCTAGGTGTTCACACAAGAAAGGTTAGAGAAAATTTCATTAAAATTTTGAATTTTATTTTAATTGCGTAAATCCTAACATTTATATGATCACGAGATCAACTAATTCCTCTTTCTTGTTTAATATGGATTAATCGACAAACTATTAATTGTGCGTCATGTACACATAAACAGTCTAAGTGATCATCTTTTCTTTTAGTTCTTGTTGTTGTTGTTTTTCAGTTGGTATAGTGAAATTATAAACTGTGTTGATTTATCATATTATTTCTAGTTTTCACCACAAAAGCTAAAATGCCTAATCGTACACACTCCAAACAGAAGCCTTGAAACTCAAACCAAACATCACACTAAACCAAAAGGACCCATCCGTAGCTGATGGAACTGACAGAATTTTGATCCGACATCAGAATCTTTGGATGTTGACAAAAGTCAACTCTTTCATGCATTAAGCCTCCAAAATTGAAAAACTTGCACCAAAGACTATGTGTCCTGATCATACTCTAATGTATCATTTCATAATCTGTATTTATGATGTTGCTATGTTCATTTTGACCAACTTGAACCTGTAGCTCTTGTCCCTTATTCTCTTCTGTCCCTGCGGCTTTTTGTTGCCTTCTTTTGATGTCATCTCTCTATTTTTCGCTTAGTTTTTCCTGAGATTTGTTGTTGATAGTTTGCCCTTGCTTTGTGCCCCTACTGTCTTGTATGTTTTTTTTCCTATTCTCTCTAATGAACATTCTTTTTTCTGATTCGTTTTCTGAGTGTTATGAGATGTATTAAGATTACCCTGTTGATCATTCTGTTTACTGTGTCCCTGACTAGAAACCTTTCCCTGATGGATGAGCTGATTGTGCTGGTTCTCTTGTGTGGTCTGATGAGAAGTGGTAGCAGAATCTCTAGGGTCTTTCTTAGGGTCAATGTGTAAATTTTCATGATGCAGAAATCCCCCTTTGGATACCCCTTCCTGCAAGTTAGTAATGTTCTCCTCCAACCCTCCATCCAACACTCCAACAGCTTCCATAATAGTTAAACAATTATCTAAAGGGGTGAGGGGTAATGGGAGCATTGAGTCAATACCTTTGATCTTAGAGGCCTTTGTATTTCCTTCTTTGTCCATACCTGCAAGTACATTAGACATAGAGGGAGGATTTTGGGATATAGGGGTTGGTAACACATAATCTTCCCCTAGTTTGGCCTATGTTTTCCCAGCCGGTGCCTTGTCTTCATGATGATTTTTGCCTGTACCTGGACTGTTTGGCAGATCTGGTTCAACAAGATCAATATAAGAGTTACGAGTAATAATATTTTTACCTGTATGACAGTGACTTTTCTGGGAATTGGCCTGATCCATCTGTTCTTGAGTTGTCTTAGGTCTCTCCTCATTGTTTGTATTGCTTTTGTTATTCTTCTATTTTTGAGTTTGCCACTGTTCTTCCTGTTGATTTGGATCTTCTTCTTGGTAATGATGTTGCCTTGAGTCTATCTGTGGTGTTGTATTATTTTTCATGTCACTCGACTGCATATTCTGTTGTTCAGTTCTCGTTGATCACCCTTATTTTTGTTCTTTTTTTTGCCTTAAGTCCATGTTTGAATCCTCATTATGCCTCAATTTAGCCGCAAAAGATTGTATCACAGTATAAGGTGCAAGCTTTGGGATTATCTTATTTTTGGAATTATTTTGCTGATTATGGGTTTGCACCTCCTGCACATTGCTACCCTACTTCACATCTGTCCTATTTCTCTAAAATAGTGAGCTTGTTTCAATTAATTTGTTGATTCTCTTGTTGCCTTGTCCAGGAAATTAGTCGAAGCAAATAGCATGATTCCTCCGTATTTGTTTATTACCAGATAATTCTAGATGTAGTTTTGTTCAGATGGTTCCAGGTTTGTTTTTTGGTGTCTGAATAGACCCAGTCTGAATATTGATTTATTAATAATGTACAGCAACGAAAATGTGACACTGAACTCTCTAAATGTTGTTACTGAATCTGTCATTGTCAAGTTATAACTAGAACGAATTATAGATATGTTTGTGCAGTCTGGATCTGCTTACATTAGATTTGGGACCTTGTTCTGGAGGTCTTATATTGTTTTATGTGTGCTAATATAATTTTAAGATTAGTTCAAGTATATTTGAAGCTCATGCAGTACCAATGCAGATGTCGGTAATAATGTACTGGAATATGTATTTAGTTCTATGAACTTGTTGCATGCGACTGAAAGAGGTGGTTAGTTCTAGAGATTGGGTCATTTCCTTCTGGAAAAGGAAATAGTTTAGCTGAATATGCAAATCTGGTAAGGTCTTATATTGTTTAGTGTGTGCTATATAATCTGTGTGTTGGAGATTTTAGCTTTTTGTAAGATGAGTTCTTACAATAAACAACATACATAGTGTGATCCCACTAGTGGGGTCTGGGAATGGGTTCTTACAATAATGAACATTTTTTTTTTTCATTAAGTAGTTTATGTTATCTGCTTTTTTTGGAACTACGAGTTTTTTTTGGGATATGAGTCTTTTAACTATCAGCAATACTTAAAAAGAGATAAAAGGACAATCCAAAGAATCATATCCAAATATACTATGGTAGATTATAACTCATATCTCATAAAAAGAAATTCTTTGGCTGCTACTTTGAGCTATTTGAGTTTTTCATCGCTATGATTTGGTTTTCTGCTTTTTTTAAACAAAGCTAGGTTTGGATCTAGTTGGATTTGGAGCTAAACTGTTAGAATTTGATCATTGCGACTTCTGATAAGATAATTGTTCAATTCTAGTATGTTTTAGTGTTGTTTCTGTGTATTTATAGAGTTTTACTATTTGTACAAGTTTATTTAGTATTATTTGAGTTGCATTGAGTCATTTTCCTTCAACAACATTTCTGGAGTACGCGTGAAATGAGTCTCTGACTTTTGACGCCTTCTCACTAATTTCTCAAACCATCTATCGGAACCATTGTCTCTGATCTCCTGTGTTGATAGATGATTTGCAGGAACTCCATTCTCTGACATAAAACCATTAGCTACACTTTTAGATTTTCTCTGAAGACTAAGTGGTGGATTTGAAAGAGGAGAGGATTTGTAAAACGGGCCATCTTCTAAATAATGTGATCCTCCCTTACTATACACTGCCATTTCAAATCCTTCAGATGCAGCTTTCTGATCTGGTGGTTTAAGACCATAATATCCTTGTAAGTTGCTCATGGCTGGCGAAACTTTTGGTTGGGGAGAGGATTTAAATTTCAGGGACTGAAATGAATCAAATATATCAGAGTATCGACGACTTGAAGAGGTCTGCTTAGAGCTGCTAGGTCTGCAAAAAAAAAGTCTGATGTTAGCCACTATTGCAGATGGTAGTTTGCAAAAGTAGAATAACCAAGGGACAAGCTTCCGCGTATGAAAATACATTTTCAGGTTCTTGGTTCAATAAGCCAAATAAAAATTAAGTCAATTTAGCATGTAGTTAAAGTCATACAAATACTCAACGTAGAGGTAAATCAACTTAACACAATCCCCAAACATGTAACTTCAATAGGTCCAATAACAGTTTCTGCTGAAACTTGTTATTTAAAAAGCATGAGCTTATAATAGAGTTCAGGTTCCTCCTCTCAGCTTGTCTCGGCCATATTAGTGATAAAACCCTTATGATCTCTCATTATCACATGTCATTTATTTTTTTCGTCACTTTGATATCTGAACCTGAAACTGCACAGAACAAGTTTCCTGCATTTTCTCAGGGCCCAAATGACATCCACCTCTAGTTTGTTATATGACATTCATAGCTTGTTCATAAGAGGTGTCTTATGTAAGACAGTAATTCTCCCTTCAGTATTGGTTTGAGAAATTAGTGAGAAGGTGTCAAAAGTCAGAGAATGGGGATTTAATGTAAGATTTGGTTTACTGTAATGGTTTATTTTGTGATTTCAATAAAGCTAGATGTTGATCTAGTTGGATTTGGATGTACTAGTAGACTGGATTTGGAGCTGTAGTTTTAGAATTTGATCATGTTGCTTTTGATAAGCTAATTGTTCAATTCTACTCTGTTTTAGCTCTCTGTTTCACATGGTCCTCATATAATTGTTAAACCAGTCCACCTAGATGTGCAATAGTTACACAGTTCCAAATTTAAAGAAAAAAAAGTGTTGAACCTCATATTTATGACAGTGCATCTCATCTACAAAGCTCTGGTTGCCAAATCTGAGAAAAGATATAGTTTATCCACTTGGTAATATCAATAAGAGAAATCATCCAAAATTATCAAGATACAGCCAATGCAGTGAGGTTGGAAAAAGGAAAATCCCTTTAACTTGGTTCTTTCTTCAAGGAGTAAAAAGAAAAGAAAAGTTACTTTTGGTTCAGAAAAACAATTTATAAGAAGTAAGGGGATAAAAAGATATAAATTCTCTTTACCTCGAAAAGGAAAACAACATCTGTATAGAATGTCAAGTTGCATTGAGTTCATTACAGTGATGTTATGGTTTGTTGTATGGCTTATTGTGTGCTTTGACAGAAACTAGTGTTTCCTACTTTGTTCAAATCAATATCTGCAGAGTTGGTTGGAATGGATGTAGAGGTATTTGGATGAACTAGTTGACTAGATAGCTATGCTAGGTTTTGTGGTCAAGAACTAATGATATGTGAACATTGTGTTGGAAAAACTCATATTAATGCTATCACACTGTTAGTTGCATTATAAGATGTTTGTATCTTTGCCCCAACACCATATATTTGTTTTGTTGAAGCAATCATATATCTTCCTCTTTTTATTTTTCTTCTGGAAAAATTGGCACACTTATGTATTCAATGAAATGTTAAGTTTTGTATTTCGTAAAGTATCAAAATAATCAATTTAATGTTTTCTCTCAGGCTAACATGATCAAGAAGACTGGAACTACCGTAGTTTGAAAAATCTACAAGATCTTTCTTTTCTTTCAAAAGGAGGAAAATTTCACGTATATAATTACTGCTTTTGCATCAATTCCTTAATATGTTTGTTTTTAGAAAAAATCAATTAGTCGTTTTTTATATCCCAATTTGTTCTAGTTAATGAGGATCTAATTTCTATTATTATATAGTTATAAAATTTCTTAAGTGCATTTCTTGTGCAGAATTTTCAAGGAAATTGAGGTCAAGTATCGACTTCAACATGCTCGACTTTTGAATTGATGATTTCATAAAGATTTATTGCAAATTTACTGGAGATTTTAATTCCATTTGAATTAGGAGTTAATTAGTTGGTTTTATTGTTGAGATTATTACATTTAGTTAGATCTCAATTTTACTTGAGATAGAAAAGATAATTTGTTTTGACATTGTTTACTTTTACAGAAAACTTATTATATTGCTATTTTGTTCTTTGATTATAATATTAGAAAATATTTGCTTTATATAATATTTCTTGCTTATCATGAAGGAGATAGTTTTGAATGCACTAATTGTTTGTATGTATTTGTGTCGTGAGAAAAACTATATATAGATTTTTCTGGGATGTTTAAGAAACTTGGTAGCGACATTAGAATATTAATATGACATTCAGATAAATATAAAATAATATCACCAATTTTTATGACATTCAATAATAGCATTTGTTGACATTAACTACAGTGTCAGAAATGTCAATGTGACATTTTATAAATGTCACAAGTAAGTGTCTTGAAATTTGTTTTACCAACATTTAATCTAAATGTCAGAAAGTTTAAGTGACATTTTATAAATGTCGAAAAAATAAATGTCATATATCTCATATCGACATTTACTTAAATGTAAAAAATAAATGTCATATATTTCATATCGACATTTACGTAAATATCAAAAATAAATGTCATATATCTCTTACCAACATTTACCTAATTATCGAAAATAAATGTCATATATATCTCATACCGACATTTACCTAAATGTCGAAAATAAATGTCATATATCTCATACTGACATTAACTAAATGTCGAAAATAAATGTCATATATCTCATACTGAGATTCACCTAAATGTCAAAAATAAATGTCATATATTTCTTATCGACATTCACATAAATGTCGTAATAATCTTACCAACAATTACATATATGTTGCAAAGTAAATGACCAAAATTCTTTTCAACATTTACCTAAATGTCACAAAATAAATGTCACAAATTCTTCCCGACAATTACCTAAATGTCGAAAAAATTCCCGACACTAAAATTTATGACATTTGGTCCAAATGTAAAATAAATGTCGGTAAATTTTTTTGTGACATTTAAACATCATAATACGACATTTAGAAAATGTCGTTGTATCTCCACTTTCTTGTAGTGCATGAATCACTTCTTGATTGTATGATTATGAGAATGTACATTGTGATTGTGATTGTGGTATGTTGATTGGATCGGGTGTCACGATCCGACACACTAATTAGGATCGGGTGTCACGTTCTGACACACTAACTTAGATCGGGTGTCATGATCCAGCACACTAACACTTTGGGTATGGATTCAATGAGAGGACCAATGACTTGTTATATATGTGTGTATTATTGAGAATCTGGAATTGTACATTGATCCTGAAATGATATTGATATTGTATATGTTCGGTGTATAAATGTTTACTATGTTGTAACTGCTTATGTATGTTTCACTTACTGAAATAGTCACGTGATCCTACCAGTATACTGTGGTTGTGTACTGATATTGCACTTGCTCTTTTTTTGTTGAGTACAGGGCATCTTCAAGAGGCTATTGACAGACCTCGTTTAGAAGATCGTTGATCGTCATAGAATTCAAAGGTGAGCTAGTTCTTCCAGGCTGCTATGCGTTCTCTTTTTATTTAGTCAACTTTCTTCGGACTTAGACTAGTACTTTAGATATTCCTATGTTTAGTTTGGGTTGTACCTATTTTCTTAAACATGTTTGTTAGTAGTTTTGGTACATTGACTTTCAGGTTTAGGCGTTGTTTTCCGCATTAGTTTTAGTTCATTCGTTGTTGTTAAGACTTTCGAAGTTTATGGGAACTCCTTATTAATTATTTAGTTATTTAAACCTGCTTCTATAGCATTAAATGTTTAGTTCTTGATTAAATTGCTTAGGCTGGTTGTAGTAATTGGTTCTCCCATCAGAGGGTTGGTGTGAGTGCCACTCACGACGGTCTAGGTTGTGACAAAATTGGTATCAGAGCCCTAGGTTTGTTGATCTCATTGTACCAAAACAAGTCTAGTAGAGTCTTGCGGAAAGGTACGGAGACGTCTGCACTTTTTTTCGAGAGGTTATAGAACTTTAGGAAAAACTCATTTCTTTCTACTCCTTTCGTGCTATGACTTGAATCCAATTGGTATCTGGATGAGACAAATTAATATATTTCCTCCCTCATTCTTCATGGGTGATGAATCTAAAGATTCTTATGATTTTCTTATTGATTGTCATGAGCTGCTTCATAAAATAGATAAGGTAGAGTGATTTGGTGTGGAGTTATGACGTACCAGTTCAAGGAAAACGCCAAAATTTGGTGGTGGACTTATGTTGAGTGCCGACTAATGAAGGGATTAAGGTCAGATTTGCAAATTCAAACTTATAGGTGATAATTTTCAAGAAGTTTTGTAAGGCACGGCTTGATAATGAATACCATTACTTTGGAAAATGCATTAAGTGTTGTTGTGATAACATCTATGGGTCACGTAGTAAATAATGGAATTATGTTGCGACGATTGAGATTAGAATCTCTACTACAATTTTCTAGATTGAGTGTATATCAAAGAGGGTCATGTTATGACTGCTCCATTAGCAGCGATGCTTACTTAGTTAAGTTATTAAGTGTGTTACAATGGTGGAGAACCTGGACATATGAGGAGAGATTGTCAACATCCGCGCATGTTACACCCCGCACAGCAGCAGACTAGAGCAGTGTTACCCACGGCTAACGGTAATAATGATAGAGGACATCCACTGTCACGCCCCGTTTTTCGCAAAACGGATTTTGGTGCACAACCAAACAACTCTTTTGGGTTTTGAAGGATTGAAGAGTCGTCACTTAACGAATTAAGGCACGTTAGGGCACCTATCTAACCTAACTAAATCTAACTAAGGTCAACCAACCAGAGATCGGGTAAGGGTTCAAGTTACCTCGAGGGAAAGGTGTTAGGCATCCCTCGAGGTCCACAAATGTAGGTCCCGACCGTATCTCATGCAATTTATGTGGAGATTACAAGTATCATTTAAGGTCATTTCATTTATTATTTTATTTAATTGGCATGCTGACTAGGTGATTATTAACATTAAACAATTAAGTGATAAAACTAAGTGATAACATAAGAACAAACAAATATTAAATAATTAAAAGGGATAAGCGAGGAGATAAAAATTGCACAAATAAATAAGCAAACAAATTTTATTTTATTTAAACTACCCCAAATAATTATAATTATAAACACATAAAGGGATAAAAGGACAGGGAGACTCTGAAGGACTTTACGAATCAACACTCGACTTTCTTTATTTCAGTCAGCTTCTCATAGGGACAGACAAACCAAAGTTTGTCATTAAGACCGAGTCGATGTCATCATCTCCGTAGGGCCTAAACTACCCCTACCCTACCACCGCATGCTTTTCGTCTCTAAAAGATGCCTAGCGTCCCCGCTTAAGGTCCAAGAGGCATTGGACTACTATTAGGGTGGATTTAGACCAAAATAAAATATAGATTCCTATATAGGCCCCCTAGACACCAAGTAAAACAATTTAGACGAGCATTTAGCACATAGGGTCTCATATTGGCCTCTAAGTTTTATTAGCATGCTAGCAAGCACACGTAATTGTGAAAAGATCGCATGCAAAGTGTGTGGACATACAAACAAGCAGCATAACGATAGTAACAAATTGAACAAGCAGAATTATTAACAGACATTTTTAGCATGCATATAGTTATTTAACTGTTTTTGGAGGGCAGAAATACTATTATATGCAGAGAATAATTTATTAATTAATTATTAAAAGGTGGCAGAAATATTCACAGATGCAGAAATAGGTTAGAGCAGTAGCAGATTTTATCACTAATTTAGAAAGTTATTTTGAGCAGTTGGTTTAGGATGCTGAAATTAATCAGTTTATTAGCAAGATTTAATTCGGACAAGCAGATAGCAAATGCAGCAAGCTTAGTAGCTGATTTTAAGTGGCAAAATAATTAATTACGATGCAGAAAATTAATTATTAAGCAGGAACTGATCAAGGGCAAATAATATGTTTTAAAACAGAATTTAGCAGGAAGTAGTTGATTGATTTTATTTAACTAGCAGAAAATAAGCATGTTGAAAAAATTACTTCAGCAAATGGGTAGAAAATAATTATTTTGCAGAAATCATTCGACAATGAGCAGAAATATGCAACAGATCTATTCATATTATTTTATATGCTGGAAAATTATTAATTCAGTCTTAGGCATTGTTTCTGAGCGAAATGCTGAGATTGATTACTGATCCTAAGCATACTTACTATATGGGAGATGTAATTATCCAGAAACCTATAGGCATGATTGTCTAAACCCCCAAATGACATATACCATCAAACTAATCTTTATGAGCGTGATTTCTAAATGCAAACTCATTTAAAATTATGGCAACATTCAGAAATAAAACCTATAGACAAGATTTTCTAAATGCAAACATGCTGAGAATTTATGATACTCAAGAAAGCCTATATGCATGAATTCTACAGTCATTACTTGACTTACATGCTGAAACTAGATTGAGATTATTTCTAGAGAGATTGTAGATTTAAGTTTCTAACCATGTTATCAAATAATTGAGATTAACCTGTTAATTGTTAATATAATAAAAATTGTCAAACACTTATACAAATTCTTGAGGGTCCATTTTATTAACATGCTAAGGTAATAAGTCCAAATCTAAACAACTAGATTGGTTTTTCTAAATAAATGTTCAAATTATGACTAACTTTAATAAAGATTAGTTTTAACAGACTATCTAAGGAAATTGGTCATATTTGCATGCTTCACGTGTTTCAAGCAACAAAGGCAGATTTTGTAGCAATCACACGTAATAAAATAAATAAGTAAAAGAACAGTTAGCACGTAATTCCCCTCCCCCCCTAAATGATCCCCAGATTATATATTATATATAGAGAGAGTTAGAGATTTATACAAATTACAAACCGAATAAAAATGAAATATGAATACGAAAAGCAAATTCAAAGTAAAGCATAGGGTCATCCCGTCCGAAATCCCGTCCCATGGCAACTCTTCGACACTTGGACTCAAAGTTCAAACCCCTGCTAAGCAAAAGCAAACAATACAATCCAAATATAATGCAAATGACACATAATATTTAATATTTCGATGAACCCAAGCAACATAGGACATACACAGTAATTCCAGCAATACACTACACAAATACCATCATACACATATAAAGGGAGAAGAGAACTGACCCGAACGCTTCCTTTATTTTATTTCAAACATACAATATCCATAATAAATGATGCAAGCGAAATTTAAACTAATGGAAGAGAGAGCTAACCGATTATGCAGTTTTATTAATCAGCAATGAAGACCAAACTCAATCAAATACTACCCCCGAACACAGAAAAACCGAGTAGCAAAGCTCTTAGAATGTTCACCCCAAATTTCTTTAGAATAGAGAGTATTTTTATATTCTTGCTAGAGTATCCCGAATGTGAGAGTGTTTTTCTTTTTAGTTGTTAGAATATGTATCCGTGTGTAAGCATGGGTGAAAGTGTGTAAGCGTGTCAAATCTCCCCTAGAAAGAATGAGGAGAGTCCTCTTTTATAGTGATAGGGAGGGATCATGCCAAAAAGGAAAAAAATAATTAACGAGGAGCAATTACAGATCAAAAGATTTCCTTAACAAAGAGAGCTAAATCTGTAAAATTAATTTTCCTAAACTAAGTAAGAAATCAGTCTAATAGGTAATTAAGGGAAGAGGGATCAATTATAATATTTTAAAGAGCCAAAATCAGATTTATTTAATTTATTATTTACCAAATATATGAGCAACTAAACAACACAAGGAAATAATTAAAAGCTGCCATAATAAAGTAAGCATCGGCCAGCACATAAAAGCAATAATCACCTTAGTCAAATATTTACTTAATACTAGATTGCCATAAATAAACAAGTAAGAATCAGTCAAGACAAATATTAAGGGAAGGAGGGATCAATTATAAAATTATTTTCCGAAAATAAGAGAGTAAAATCAATCTAATCTTTACCAAATATAAACAAGTGATGAGAACGGATATAAAATTCTAATTATGGCATGAGATCAATTAATAGCAATCACTAATATATAAAATTAAGCAGAGGGAGATAACATTTAAAGGAAAGAATAATTTACAACTCAATTCAAGCATTTATATATAGCAACATAATCAACCCGATTTACCAAATTTCCTGCAAAATTGCAATCAAATCAACAAGTATCACAATATCGATTATACGCCATTAGCTAATATTAAGAAGCTTAACAAGAATTAACAGGAAACTCTTTGGTGAAGGTCGATAAATATTTTGGTCAAACAGGAAAACCAAATCATATTAGCAAGAGCCATAACTTTATCAATATCGGCATACTAACATCCAATAACATCCAATTACAGAGACTAAAATATATTCGAACATATAGCAAAGTGATGAAATTCTGGGCAGAAACTTAAACTATAAGGATATGTTGATATGCCAAACATGAACAAACCTAAGAATTTTAATAAATCACAGGGATAACATGCTTAAATAACATTTCAGCAATCAACAAATCTAACAAAGTGCAAGCAAGCAACAATCTATCATAAGTTCACTAGTTCATTGAGAATTCGAATGATAAATCGGATAAGAGAATAACCTGGACGGATCTGTTGAGATACGTCTTTTAACAAGCCGGAATTTTAACTATCAAGTTGACCCAAATCTTGACCGGAGTCCTTGGTCGGAACTTGCTGTCTCCGTTGTTGTCCATCGCTGCTGGACGGAGCAACTATTGCTGTTGTTTTCTCGCCGAGCTGCTGCTGTTGTTGCTGTCACGGAGCTGCTGGAGTTGCTGGTGGCAGTCCTCGCCGGTTGGAGCTGCTGCTTGAAGAAGAAGAAGGGAGGAGAGGAGAGGAAAAGAGAGAAGGCGTCGGAGCTGCCGCTGGTCCGCCGGTCTTCGCCGGCTGGAGGAGAATAGAGAGGGGGAGGCGGCGGTCTGCTTGAGAGAGAGGAAGAGGATGAATGAGATTAGGTTTATGGGTCTTTTAGTTAAAATAGGAATGGAGGGCTTGATAAATCTGGACCATTGGATCCATTTAGATGAGCGGCTAGGATTTAATTTAAAAGATGGACGGTTAGGATTAAGAGATGAAATCTACAAATCAGATTGGATTGGAATGGAATGGCTAAAATTGCACTAATTGGCTAGAATTGAAATAAAATTGGATAGTTTAGGCTATAATTTAAATGATTTAAGGGAAACTTAAGGAGATGCTATTCAATTGATAAAATACTACATATATTATAATATTTTCATATAAATTATACACATCTAAGTTTTAAATCATTTAAATAAAGTAATTATTTCGAGTTTAACTATCGTTAAATATAATAATAAGATAATTTAATGATATTTACAATAATTTTTTTGTAAATAAAGCATACTAAAATATATAATTTTTAGACAAAATCGATTAAAATTCTAAACTCGACATATTTTAAAAGATGCGTGTTTAATCGAATAGCATTTCCAAAATTGCTAAAGGTCGGTCAAAATTGGGTGTCAACATCCACAAGGTGGGTGAGGAGGGAATCAACGAGGTCGTGGAGGTCGGGAAAATGGTAATGTAGGTAGAGGGGCAGTACAGCTAGGCAAGGAGGTCGCCCGTCAAGATGACAGGGCTCAATGTTATGCCTTTCCGGGCAAGAGCGAGGCACAGTCTTCTGATGCAGTTATCACACGTATTATTCTTGTATGTGATCGGATGACTACTGTTTTGTTTGATCCAGGTTCTACTTATTCATATGTGTCAGTACAGTTTGCCTTGGGATTTGACTTGATTTGTGATGTACTTGATTCCCGTATCCATGTTTCTACCCCAGTTGGAGAGTCTATTATAGTCACACATGTCTATCGTGCTTGTCCTATCTTGTTTATGGGTTTTCAGACTTGGGCTGATTTGGTTATTTTGGATATGACTGACTTTGATATAATCTTAGGCATGACTTGGTTGTCCCCCTATTATGTTGTTCTTAATTGTAATACTAAGTCTGTAACTCTAGAGATCCTCGATAGGGAAAAGTTAGAGTGGGAAGGGGTGTATAAGCCTAAGTCAGCCAAAATCATATCCTCTATTCGGGATAGGAAACTAGTGGGGCAGGGTTGTTTGGCTTATTTGGCTCATATTCGAGATGTTGAGGTTGAGTCTCCCTCCATTTGAGTTTATTCCTGTGATGTCAGAATTTAGAGAAGTGTTCCCTACTGATTTGTCTGGTATGCCTCCGGATAGAGATATAAATTTCTGCATTGACTTGGAACCTAGTACCCTCCCCATTTTTATTCCTCCTTATCGTATGGCTTCGGCGGAGTTAAAAGAGCTCAAGGCTCAAATTCAGGAACTTCTTGAAAAAAGATTCATTCGTCCTAGTACTTTTCCATGGGGTGCTCCTGTCTTGTTTGTTAAGAAAAAGGATAGTAGTATGAGAATGTGCATAGACTATCATCAATTGAATAAGGTTACCATTCGAAAAAAGTATCCACTGCCTTGTATAGATGATTTTTTTTGACCAGTTGCAGAGTGCATCTATTTTCTCTAAAATTGATCTAAGGTTTGGCTATAATCAGTTAAAGATTAGGCCTGAGGATATACCAAAAACTGCATTTAGAACCCGCTATGGGCACTACGAGTTTCTAGTTATGTCGTTTGGGTTAACAAATGCGCCTGCAGCTTTCATGAGTTTGATGAATGGTGTGTTTAAACCATTTTTGGATTCGTTTGTGATTGTTTTTATTGATGACATTTTCGTTTATTCTAAGAGTAAGGAAGAGCATGTCGACCACCTTCGTAGTGTTCTGGGTGTTCTTGGGAAACAAAAGTTGTATGCGAAATTTTCTAAGTGTGAATTTTGGTTTACTTCAGTTGCCTTTTTGGGGCATGTAGTTTCAGGGGAAGGGGTAATGGTAGATCCCCAAAAGATTAAAGCAGTCAGGAATTGGGTTCGGCCTAACCCGATAACTGAAATTAGGAGTTTTGTGGGGCTCGCTAGCTACTATTGTAGGTTTGTGAAAATTTTTGCTTATATCGCAACACACTTGACAAGGTTGACCAAAAAGGATGTACCTTTTGAATGGACTGAACAATGTGAGGAGAGCTTTCAAAGGCTCAAGACTCTCTTGACCACAACTCCTATTCTTGCACTATCGGTGGAAGGCAAAGATTTTATCGTTTATTGTGACGCTTCACATTCAGATTTGGGTGTGGTATTGATGCAGGATAAGAATGTCATAGCTTATGCATCTCGACAATTGAAGGTGCATGAACAAAACTACCCAACACATGATTTAGAGTTGGCAGTGGTAGTGTTTGCTCTTAAGATCTGGCGTCATTATCTTTATGGAGTTAAGTGTGAGGTATTTACTGACCACCGTAGCCTACAACATGCATTCACTCAAAAAAAATTAAATATGAGACAACAAAGGTGGATGGAGTTACTCAAGGTATATGATGTGACCATCCAGTATCATCCGGGTAAGGCTAACGTGGTTGCAGACGCATTAAGTTGAAGGCGGTGAGTATGGGTAGTCTAGCTTGCTTGGGCGTGACTAAGCGACCTTTGGCTAAGAAAATTCAACATTTGGAGTCTAAGTTCATGCAGTTTGGCATCTCAGAAAAAGGTGGGGTGTTAGCTAGCATTGAGGTTAGGGCCACCTTATTGAGGAGATCAAGACCAAACAATTTGATGAAGAAAAATTGAATGAGCCCAGAAAGAAGACAGTGTCGGGTAAGGCACAAGATATGGTTCTTAATGCGAGGGGTTTTCTCAGTTTTAAAGGAAGGATTTGTGTTCCTAGAGTGGGCGACTTGACTCAAAACTTGTTGACAGAATCTCATGGGTCGCGACATTCCATTCATCCGGTATGACCAAGATGTACCGAGATTTGAAGCGACTTTATTGGTGGCCTGGCATGAAGAAAGATATAGAATAGTTTGTGGCTAAGTGTCAAAATTGCCAACAAGTAAAATTTGAGCATCAAAGGCCTGTAAGTTTGCTTCAAAGAATGCCAATTCCGAAATATTCTATTTGGGTAGTGGTTGACAGATTGACTAAGTCAGCCTACTTCATTCCAGTCGGAATAGACAATAATGCACAACAATTGGCTAAGGAGTATGTGAAAGATAGTAAGGCTGCACGGAGTGCCCCTTTCTATCATTGCGGACCGTGGTACGCAATTCACATTAAAGTTTTGGGGAAAATTACATAAGGAGTTGGGTACGCAACTCACTTTTAGCACAACCTTCCATCCGCAGACGGAAGGACAGTCAGAGAGGACGATTCAAGTGTTAAAGGACATGTTAAGGGCATATGTGATTGACTTTGGAGGGCATTGGGATAAGTTCCTACCTTTGTGTGAGTTCTCTTATAATAACAATTACCACTCTAGTATTAACATGGCACCATTTGAGGCACGTTATGCTAGATGATGCAAATCACTCATAGGATGGTTTGAAGTTGGAGATGTGAAACCTTTGGGAGCTGACTTAGTAAAAGATGCTTAGGATAAGGTAAGAAGCATCCAAGCTAAGCTTTTAGCAGCCGAGAGCCGGCAAAAAAAGTATGCAGACCATAAGGTAAGAGACATGATCTTTCAGACTAGTGAGAAAGTTCTTCTTAAGGTGTCACCCAAGAAAGGGGTGATGAGATTCGGCAAGAAGGGCAAGCTTAGTCCTCGATAAATTAGACCATTCAAAATTCTTGACTGTGTAGGGCTAGTGGCTTATAGGTTGGCCTAACCTCCTAACTTATCAAGAGTTCATCCAGTATTTCATGTGTCCATGTTGAAGAAGTATCATGGGGATGGGACTACATCATAAAATGAGACTCAGTGTTGTTAGACAAAGACCTTCAGTATGAGGAGGAACCGGTTGCAATTCTTAATCGTGATGTCCAAAAGCTGAGGACCATGGAGATTAAGTCCGTGAAAGTTCAATGGAATAATCGTCTCATTGAGGAAGCTACATGGGAAATCGAGAAGGACATGCGTGACAAGTATCCCAAGTTGTTCAACGATTCAGGTACTACTCTACCCTTACTTTAGCCAGTCTTTCCTCGTTGATCACTCGGGGACAAGTGATGGGTAAATTGGTATCTATTGTAAAGACCTGATTTCGTCGTTAGGGAAAAGCCAATGGGGAAAGAATTGGGATCAGAAAACTTTTGGGTAGTAACTTGGAAATTCCTAGCCTAGTCCAGATTTGAATGAAATCTTAGTCATCTGAGGTCTAAGAAAATCCGGTAAGGAATGAAAGGTTTAATTATGATTTTTATCACATGAGTAGATAGCTAAGACGTTATGGAACCTGTACGACTTTATGAAATTGAATTCGGGTGAGTAGAACTCCCAAAACTGACCTTAGCGTGAACGAGTATTTTCTAAGTGTCATGGGTTGAAGGTGTGTTATGAAATGGGGGTTTGAAACTCTAAATTCGACTCTCTGTTTCCATGCAAGCCGCTAGGACAGGATTATTCCCTCTAGGGCAGGGCCGTTGTGGCAGGATGAGGTCCGCTGTAGCGGGACAGTCGCAAATTAAGTCGGTATTAAAACCCAAAAACATTATTTTTCTGCAACTTTCATTATTGAGAGCTAAGGGACGACCCAGGGTTATTTCTTGATGGTTTTCCACGACTTTTGGTGCTAAAGGTAAGGAATTTACTCCCCTAATCTAATTTTTGATCCGTAGAACGTAAATTCATGGGTAATTATTGTTGGGGAAGGGTTTTGGCCTGAAGTTAATGGTGGAAAAAGCCCTAAGTTGGGTATTGGGATCATGGGTTTGGGATAGGGTTGATAATGTTGATTATAATCCGAGTAATTAGGCATTGTTTATTGATCCTTGTATTAATTGTTGTTTTTAGACCACGAACAAGCGGAAAGAATCCAGAAAGGGAAGATTCAAGTGCCTTAGGGGGATTCAAGCTTGGTTTTCAGGTAGGTGATAGTTGTGATTTCATGTTTGTGTGATGTATGTATGTGTATGTTGCACTATTGATCACACCTAATGTAAATGAGTATGAACGAATAACTATATGCCATGAATCACCTCTTGATTGTATGATTATGAGAATGTACATTGTGATTATGGTTTGTTGATTGGATCGGGTGTCACGTTCCGATACACTAATTGGGATCGGATGTAACATACCCACATACATATTGGATCAGATGTCATGTACCGACATACATATTGGATCGGGTGTCACGTTCTGACACACTAACTTAGATCAGGTGTCACGATTCGGCACACTAACAGTTTGGGTATGGGTTCCATAGGAGGACCAATGACTTGCTATATGTATGTGTATTATTGAGAATGTGGAATGACACATTGATCTTGAAATGATATTGATATTGTATATGTTTGGTGTTTGCATGTTTACTATGTTGTAACAGCTTATGTATGTTTCACTTACTGGAATAGCCGCGTGATCCTACCAGTACATTGTGGTTGTGTACTGATACTGCACTTGCTCTTTCTTTGTTGAGTATAGGGCATCTTCAAGTGGCTACTGACAAACCTCGTTTAGAAGATCATCGATTGTCATCGAATTCAAGGGTGAGCCAGTTTTTCCAGGATGCCATGAGTTCTCTTTTTGTTTAGTCCATTTTCTTCGGACTTAGACTAGTACATTAGATATTCCTATGTTTAGTTTGGGTTGTACCCATTTTCTTAGACTTGTTGGTTAGTAGTTTTGGTATATTGACTTTCAAGTTCTAGGCGTTGTTTTCCGCATTAGTTTTAGTTTATTAGTCGTTGTTAAGACTTCTGAAGTTTATGGGAACTCTGTATTAATTATTTAGTTATTTAAACCTGCTTTCGTAGCTTTAAATGTTTAGTTCATGGTTGAATTGCTTAGTTGGGTTGTAGTAATTGGTTCTCCCACCGAAGGGTTAGTGTTGGTGCCACTCACGACGGTCTGGGTCGTGACAGTTCTACCTCAGAAAGTAGACTCTCCCTTCTCGGTGTGGGAGTTACATAAGATTCCATGTTATAGCTCACATGGTCGATTGTAGGTTAAAACTTATATCCCAATAAATGAATAATGTTTCTTTCAAAGGTTTCAAGTAAGCTTCTAAAATGATTTTACGTATGCATTGACTTTATTTAATGACTTATGATTATTTAAATATTTTTACTCATGTTTTGTCTTGGTAATTCTAATCATGTTAAAGTCCTCATATCATCATGTTTATGTTTTATGCATTTACTCATAATCAGTACATTCCGTCTACTATTGCATACTTCGTGAGTCCTCATATTTCGAGGGCAAGACCATGAAAACATTTATTCTTTTTATGACTTTCCTTTGATACTATGTATGTGGTGTATGAGTTATGTCCCAACTACTCTTGTGTTGGTTTAGATTGGCTTGTCAAGACAAAGTTTAACATTCCGCACTTATGTTTAGACTTCTTATATGATATGAGACTTTTATTTTCTGTTGTTTCTTATGGCATATTCTATTGTGTTGTATGTATGTCAAATGACATGTGTAGTGCCACTCGGGGTCGCATGCTCTATGTCACATCTAGGGTGTACTTTCAGTCATGACAAACTTGATATCTAGAGCATAAGGTATTAGAAAAGGTTTTATAAAAGGTCCTAGGATGTCTGTCAAGAACGTTGAGAGGAGTCTTATTCAAAAAATTTGTGAATAGGAGGATACAAAGCACTAAGGAAACTTCACTTCTTTCACTACTCTAAAGTCATGTCATAGAGTTCTTATCTATAAAGGTCTCTCTCCTAACTCTTGTTCAATGCTTTTCAGAAAATGGCTTTTCAAAGATCTTATTTGAGAAGGAACATGGCTAATGATGTGGAGCCCAAGGTTTCTCAAGCCCCGGTCGATCCTTTGGCCAAGAAAGTGATTTATGACAAATTCCAAGCCACTTTTCATATGTTGGCTCAAGCAATGACCGCCCAAGCTAATAGAGCAATCATTGTTCCCATGAACCCAAATATGGATATGATGGTAATAATGGTAAGGGACTTCACTAGGATTAATCCTTTAGAGTTCCATGGGTTGAAAGTTGATTAGGATCGTCAGGAGTTCATTAATGGGATTTAGAAGATAGATGGAATTATGGGAGTGTCAACGGTGGAAAAGGCCAAATTGGATGTTGCTCCATTTTGGTTCAACCAATGGAAAGAATAAAGGGCTAGTGATGCGGGTTCTCTTGATTGGGAGAAATTTATAGAAGCTTTTCTTGATCATTTCTTTCCCCTTAATATGAGGGAGGGGAAGTTACTTAAGTTCATGAATCTTCATCAAGGAAATATGAGTTTGAAAGAGTATGATTTGATGCTTACTTAATTGGCTAAGTATGCTTTGACTATGGTTGTCGACTCAAGGGCGAGGATGAGTAAGTTTGTGTCAGGTGTGTTTGTAATGGTGGTCAAATATGTCACACTTCCATGTTGATTAAAGATATGGAAATCTCTCGTTTGATGACACATGTCCAATAAATTGAAGTGGAAAAGCTAAAAGAAATATCCAAGGAGTCAAACAGGGGAAGGACCGGTGATGGAGACTTTTCTCATTCTAGATCTAGTGGACATTGTCGTTCTCAATTCTGGAAAAAGTTCTCTAAACAAGGTTCTTCAGATGCTCTAGCTCCTAAGTTCAACAAAGGTAGGGTGTCTAACTCTAAGCCTCAATTAAGTGGTGGAAATGGACCTTCTATCCCCCTTTTCCAAAGGTGTGGCAAAAGTCACTCAGGAAAATGGCGGTATGGATGGTAACCTTGGTTATGGAAAGAGTTGTCACAAAGTGAAGGATTGTCCGTTTCAAGCTAGAAAGGGAAAGTAAGGGCAACAAGCTCAGAACAACTTTCAGGCGCTCCTCGTCAAAAAATATTCCATGCACTTCATACTCGACACGATTCTGAGGGTTCTTTAGATGTGGTGACCGTATGTTTAAAGTCTTTCATTTTTTATGTGTATGCTTTACCGTATCCAAGGTGATACATTGTCATTTTTTACCCCTTATGTGGCCATGAGATTTGATGTTTGACCTTAAATCCTTACTAATCCATTTTATGTCTCCACTCTCATTGTTGATTCTATTGTTGCTGCAAAAAGAGGTTTTTAGAAATTTTCCTATTTCTATTTCTCATATATTCACTCCTGTTGATCTTGTAGGGCTTGATATGTTAGATTTTGATGTTATTCTTGGGATGGATTGACTCATGCATGTTATGCGTCCATAGATTGTAGGACCCGATTAGTCACATCCAAGGTTCAGAACGAACCTATCATGTCATGTGAAGGGGGAAATTACATTCTTAAGGGTCGGTTCATATTTTGCCTAAAGGCTAGGAAAATTATTTCTAAGGATTGCATATATCATCTTGTCAGGGTTAGGATACAGGTTCGAAAACCCTTACTCCTGAGTCAGTTCTGATTGGAAAGGAGTTTTCAGATTTATTTCCCAATGATCTTCCTGGTATTCCTCTTGAAAGGGAAACAAACTCTAGTATTGACATTCTCCTGAATACGTAGCCTATCTCTATTCCTCCTTATGGTTTGGCCCCAAAAGAACTTAAGAATTAAATGATCAGTTGAAAGACTTATTGGATAATGGATTTATTAGACTGTGTATCTCACCATTGGGTGCTCCGATGTTATTTGTTTCAAAAGAAAGATGGCTCCCTTTGAATGTGCATTGACTATCGTCAATTAAATAATTTTACGATAAAGAATAAGTACCCTATTTGAAGGATAAATGATTTGTTTGATCAACTTCAAGGAGCAAGTTAATTCTCTAAGATTCATCTTTGGTCGAGTTTCGTCAACTGAGGGTGAAGGAAAGTGACATTCCAAAGACTACTTTTCAAACTCAATATGGTTATTATGAGTTTTCGGTGATATATTTTGGTTTGACTAATGCCCCGGAGACATTCATGGATTTGATGAATAAGGTCTTTAAGTTATATCTTGACATGTTTGTAATTGTGTTTATTGATGATATATTGATTTATTCGCACAATGAGGGTGAGCATGTTGAGCATTGTGTTGCAAATTCTCAAGGATCAATTGTATGATATATTTAGCAAATATGAATTTTGGTTTAGGTCTGTTGCTTTTCTTGGCCATATTGTCTCCGGTGAAGGTATTCAAGTTGATCTTAAGGAGACCGAGGCGGTTAAGGAAATGTGTCATGATTGGTTTATTTTTAGAACTCAAAATTGATAAATGTGGAAATTATTTAAATAATGTTTGTTTTCAAATGATATTATTATTGTTTGAGCTTTGAGTCATAGCTACTCATGTCTTGTTATAGTATTGATTTATAAAAATCATCTCTATATGTAGTATTCTTTTTTTCTAAACCCTACATGATATATAATATTCTAATATTATAGAGATAAGTGTCAAAAATCTACTTAAACTATTATTGTTTTTTTTAGTTTCTTACCTAAATTATTAAAAGTGTGAGTTTAATACCTAAACTATTACTTATTAGTTTGAGAAATCGGAAAAGGGCCAAAATTACTCTTAGACTATTCGAAATGGTTTAAAAATACCCCTCATTCACCTATTGGGTTAAAAATACCCCTTAGTCCACCATTTTAGTCCGTAATTACCCTTAAAACTAACAACATTTTATTTTTTATTTTTTATCATTATTAATTATTATGTAACATCTTTCTATTGGATGAATTTAAATTTTAACCCACTAATTTTTTTTTACCCACACAATCCATATCCACATTCTTTGACCCAAACCCAATTAAAAAATTTATCAAAAAATAATAGATTTGATCATTTCTTCTCTCCCCCATAAACCTAATCACCTATTTTCTTTTTACCTCTTTTCTTATTCAACAATTTCAAGATCAATTTTACCCCAAATGCTTAGATTTTCAGTGCAATACTTTATTGATTCCCTTACGTTGAGGCTCTTCCCTCTCCCTTCTAACTGTTTCAAATACTACTAATCCTACTATCATTGATCAATGACTTTATGAAGATATCATATTTTTCTTCGAATAAAAACCATTGTTTTGCTTATATTCTTTTGTACATACCTAGATGTAAATTAATTGTTACTTGGTATTAAATTTAAGACCGAATGACATTTCAGAATATGTAAGATAAAATTCTAAGGAATTTTGGAGTTTCCACTAACTTCTCTTAGTGGGGGTCATAACACTCAACTCTAGATTCTTCGCCCTTATTTTTATGCCATATTTGAAGGGCAAAGTGGCGGGTCATGAAACTTTCCCCCATTCGATGCTACGACGACCGTGTCGCATTGTTGTTGCATGGACGATTGAGTCTTGTCTTTTCACATGTGCGACCATTAGTTCATTGACTCATCAATGCATTCATATCATACACTATCTAGGAATACTAAATTATACTCTCCGTGTTTAATTTTATTTGTTTATTATATTAAAAATAAACGTTCAATTTTATTTATTCGGTTAAGAAATATAGAGATAATTTATGTTAATCTTCGCCTATACTCTCTTTGTTTTTATTTATATACTAGTATTCGTACCCACGCGTTGCGCGGATATTTTTAAATGTCATAATTTTTTGAAAAATAAAAATAATTTATAAAATTTGTTATTCACTTGTTAACTTTTTTTTAATTAGTTATAATAATTAAATATTACAATTAATATGATCATAGTAACTTAATAATACATAATTTTATTTGTTATATTATTGTAATAATAATATTCTAATAATATCAGACTTAAAAAATAGTAATGTGCCCAATACTATATTTGATTTGTTAATTTTTAATTTATACAAACTAAAACTATACAAATAATGGAAGAAATAAGTCTCTCTCTCTCTGCAATCACCATCATAAATTTATGAAATGTTAATTTAATTTTATCTCTCATCAATTCGCCAACAATTTAGTCGCTCCCATGAAAGTATTTGTGCCATCTTTTTTGAAATTTCAATTTATGTGTTCTTCTTTTTATCATTCTGATTCTTCTTGATTTGTAAGAGCAATAGATGAAACATATATTTTTCAATAACTGAAACTTAAAAACTCCTAGAATTATGACAGTTTGATAAAGAGAAGAAGTTGTAACCATCTCCAAAACTATAAGTATTAATTTAAACTGATTTTTTTTAAAATGATAAAAAGTAAATATGTTATATAATCGTAATTTTTTGTTTTGTGATTTTTAAATTTTTTTGTTTAAGATGATTACTGATAAAATAAAAGGTTTTCAACATAGTTTTTCAATGATTATATAGGACTATGTAGTAGTAGATGGATAATGGGGACTTATGAAACTGTTTTATCTAAAATTATTTTCTTTATTTATGTCTCATTTATATAATTATATAAAGGACTTTTAAAAATAATAATAATTAAAATTAGACTAAAATTTATAATTATGCATAAACAAATCTATCTAAACTGATTTTGTTTTACGCATTATATTTTTAAATCATATTTTTAATATTTAATAAGTTCATTTTTTAAATATATGATGTTTGAAAATGTATATATATATAATTTTGACCTGTAATGCAATTTTAATTTTTTTTTTTTTATGTTATTAGTTAACTTAGTTGATTACATGTGTCTTTCTTTAATAACATAATTGAATTTATACTATTATTATTTTATTCAAAATAGCATTAAAAATTTAAAATTTAAAACTATTACTAATTTGAAAAACCCACTATCAAGTCTAAAATAATTTTAAAATTGTATATAACTAAAAGAAAATGTGAAATTTAAAAATAATAAAAGATATCTTCGTTTTTGCTTTAATTATTTCATTTAATTAAAAAATATATTAGATTTTTTAAATTTTAAAATAGATGGTCATAAAAATATATCAAAAAGAAAAAAAAAACTACCATTTTGCCATAATTGTCTCAACAAAAGAGATATATAAAAAACGTGTTTCTAAACAATCTGAAATTTAGTTTTAAAAAAACAGTTAGAAAAACTATAAAACTGCTCTTTTAAAAAAAAAGACAGTCATTGTAGCTATTTTGTCTATTATCTCCTTATCCCTAATTATAATTATTAAATTTATCGTTTAATTGTGAAAACTGCTTTAAAATTATTTTAAATTTTAAAAAATAAAAGAGTAATTTATTTACTTTTTTAAAGAGGAATTATTAATATTATTAAAATAATAATTTATTATTAAAATAAATTATTATTTTAAGATCATTTAATTTATTATTTTGGCTAACGAGGAATTATTATTTTTTAAATTCAATTATAATAAATAATAAATTTGAGTTATTAAATTTTAAAAAAGAAGAAGAAATTTCTTGTCACAGGCTATGCAACCCTTCAATCCTCAATAGGCTATGCAATCCTTCAATGTGGAAAAAAAAATCACACTATTTTAAGTCATTTCTTCATAGTGCATAATAAAGATAATCATTAATAAATATGAAATAAGTTAAGAAATAGAACTTACTAAACATTTTCGGGAAAATTATGTGAATCATCTTCTTCAGTTATCAAGTCCCAGATGATTGCATAAATGTAAGCACATACTATGTCTTAATTGCAATATTTTTTTAATAGTTCGTCTATTTATTTTTGTATCCAATATATAATTTTTCAAATAATAGCATAAAACATCATTCTCTATTATGCAAGTAACATCTCCAAACTAAAATGTAAAAGATAAGGCAAAAACTAATGGAAATTGATAGAAAATTAGGAAAGCAAAATAAGTTTCCTACATGAAAAATACAATAGCACAATCTCTTAAAATGTAAATTTGAAAGTAATATGAAGTGAACATCAGATTTGCCTACTCTTAGCAAGAATGTTGATGACTTCTTCCTTCAGTTTTACCATTGCAAATACAAAACATTGTACCTCATTGCAATTTTATTGATATATTTATATTTATATTTTAAATGGTAATATGTTGCTTAATATTATTTGGATTCTTTTTAATTTTATTTTATGTACCGTGAATTCAATTGCACAATCTTATCATTAGAATGACTTTTTTTCCATAAATTCTAAAACTTTTTCTTCTTTAATTAATATAAGTCTAAAAAATTAGTACTTGTAAATTTAACAAATGACATAGTAGATTTCCTCACAAAAGCAATATATATACTAAAAAGCAAATATGTACAGATAGAAAATAAACACCACTTTCAACTTAACATTTTCATGTTGCGGGGATCACATAAACTCAAATCTGCAAGATATAAAACAATATTAGTACATGTTATTTTTTATATTAGAAACTCGCATGATAAATAAAGAAATATATTTATTTTAATATAAATAATCAACGACTACCCATACTCCTTTAAACAACAATTTTTACTTCAAACTATTGTTTTATTAGAAGAAGAACAATAGACTGTAAATAATTAATCAACTGTAACAACTATCAACCATATTGATAGTCGATAGAAGTCCACATTTTTGGCATGTAATTTAAAAAAATCTTGGATAGTTTTTCATACCTGATTTTAAAGTAATGCATATGATAATTCACTGCTTGAAGCAATACATCTGTGCATTGAAGATGAATTTTTCACTCTCAAAAATGATTGTTCTAAAGGATAATACTAACAAAATGAATAATTTTTTTCTGAAAATGAAGACATTTATTTATAGAATGAATGAAGAAAATGGATAAATGGGTAGGTGGTTGCCTTTATTATAGGAATTCAAAAATAAAAGGTGGTTACATATTTGAAACAAACCGTATTTTTAAATATGGTTTTTTTCAGATTTAAATTAAACCGTATTTGATTATCCTTTAAGCAAATTTTCAGATTTAAATGGAAAGTTAGATAAACATGAAATTTATTAGATTTTATCTTTTTCTTTTTGTTTTGGTCTTTTATTTATATACATTTTCTTTTTTTAAAAAAAATTTCGTGAGTTGGTTATTTTTTTGAAAAATTCACATTTAATTAGTGATTATTTAAATAGTTATTTATTTATCTAAACAAATATTTATTACTGATTATTTAAAATGATTTAAAATTTAAAATTCTAAAAAATTGTGGTAATGACATGTGTCATTTTTTCTTCTCCTTTTATAGATAGATAGATTAGTGATACAATAAAAACTAACACCGTTTGAAAACAAAATATTCACTAAAATAGAATTACAATTTAGATTTAGAATACAAAAATAAAAAAATGAAATTAATTTTGTAATTTGTTTTTTCGAAAAATTACTTCTGAAAGAATACAATTCATAACTAAACTACAATTTTATTTCTCTTTTTACATCAATTTGCCTGCATAGTTTTCGATTTTATTCACTTTATATCTATATATATGTTCCTTTTGTTATGTATTCGCTTTATATCTGTATATACTCACTTTATTTCATATTTGTATTTCATTATAAATTACTTATCAAACTTGCACATATATGTATTCCTTCATGCTCTTTAAAACACATTTTTATCCATTATATTTTACGGTATAGTTGTATTTTTCATGAAATTTGTATCTTATTTCTTATTAGGATACATTATAATTTGTATTTCTTTTTTGTTTGTATTCATTATAAATGTATTCACTTTATATCTACAGGTATGTTATAATTTTTTTTTCTAAATGTAGTTTTTAAATTATTCCAACAAGTTTATATTTTGTGCTTACTTTATATTTCAAATTCATGTTATCTAAATATAACTTAAATTCATCTTGTTTTAATATTCTACATATCCTTAAAATTTATATATATGAGTCAAATGAGTCTACAATTACATTAAAAATTAATGACATACAAAATACACAAAACAAGTTAGAATCATAAGCATCACCTGTATAAGCAAGGTTTTAAGAGGAAACAATATCATCTGAATACATTTTAGCTAAAATCATCATTAAAGATGTTCAAACAAGTAACAATCAAAAACTAAAGGAATACAGAATTATCCAACACTTTCAAAATTATTTAAAAAAAAATATAAACATCATTCACTATGCAATATGTGGTCCATTTCTACATGACCGCCTATTGTACCCCTTACACCCACATGTACTACACGAATTCTTGTTCTTCTTCTCATACAGTTCGTTGTATGATTTTTCATGAAGCTTCTTTGATGGACTATCAGGAAGTCTTTTGAATTTTGATGGCAGCACTATGTCATCATCAATATAATCAGGTATATTCCACTCGCTTTGATCAGGTAAGGAGAAGATTTGATTGTTGTATGTAACCAGCAATGTACTTGGCTTGCACATGACAGAAAAATATGGTCTAGGATCAAAATGTTTCTTCTTTAAAATAGCACAATCATGTGAACATGATATTTCATCCATTTGGAATTCCTTATGTGTACAAAAAATAAATTCCAGCATACTATGAAAATTATACCTTCATAATCCACACCGTGCACATAATTACTTATTGTACAACCTGTTAAACCAAAAAAATACAATCATGTTGACTGTTACAAGTACTACAGTATATGAAATACAAAACTTGTATATAAAAATGAGTATTTGAAACGTGTATACGATACTAAATTGATTTTCAACAATATTTGTATCCAAGTCATCAATACAAATAGATTTACATGAATTGTAATAGACACAATTCATACTGGTCAAAAAGTAAATTCAATGAATGATAATTGTATGTATTGTATTCAAAAAAAATAATTATAACGCATGTCATCAATACAAGTATGAAATCAAGTTAGGATTCATAGTAACAGACACAATTTGTATTTTTTTTATATTGTATTCCATCATTGAAAAATATATTCATCTTATGTTTTTGAATTTCTAAAATATATTATAGTCAATGCTTACTTTGTATAAAATACACTAATTTGTATCCCAAAATATTTTGAATTCAAAGCAGTCAATATACAAAAGAATTTAATATACACAATATTTTTTTTGAAATCCAAGCAATCAGATATAAAATAATATTAAGAAATCTATATGTATTGTGTATCACATTCAGCCAAAACTACATTTTTTTAGAAAACAAATGAATACAAACTTATTTCGTATTCAAATAGATTTATATTCATTATATTTTCGTTTTGTATTCAAAACGGTCAACAAACAAAATTCCAAACACACTCATACATTCAATTGTTGTATCAATCAAAACAAACTTATCTAGGATAATCAAAATTTATTTATATAAAATGAGTATTTGAATACCTGATCGATTTTGTATTTCACCGATTATCTCATAGATATTAGATTTCAATTGCGTGCCAAATGTATATCTCACTGAAAGCCTAACAAAATATTTCAAAATCCACTTCAATGCCAGCAAGAAACTCAAATCAATCGACTTCACTTCGAGATTGATTCAGCATTATCAATGGAGTACAAAAAGTTGATTTTCGAGTTTGAGGAATGAGGGAGAGAAGCGCCCTGTGGATTTCTTTATGAAACGTAACTGTTGACTAATTTAAAGGATATTTAATTTACCTTATTTAAAATATTCTCTCCCTTTATTTCTCCATTCTGTTTATTACCTAATTGTATTCTACCAATTTAAACAAACAAAAAAAATACACAATCATCTCTATAACAAACAAAAATATTGTCATTTTGAATAAATATTAAAAATGTGGCTAAGGGGTCCTATTGAATGCTAAAATATTGACATTTTAAAAAATTTCCCTTTTTTTTTTTTAATGAAAGATGCCCAAAATGGGCCTTTTATTAAAGATAAACAGTAAGAAAATTACAAAGTTCTAGGCCCAAAAGTGGCCCAGACCCGGAAAGCCAAAACTACACTAATCTAAATCAGAAAAGGAAAGAAAAGGCAAAGCAGCAAGATAAAATCCTCAGCTCCACCTTCATTTTTCTTCCAGGTGTGCGCCGGTGTCGTGACCATCTCTACACCCAAAAACGCACCTCCGACCACCAGTATCACTACAAACACCTTTCATGTTCGGCTTGTAATCATCTAGATGTCAAAAATTCTCACTGACATCATGATTCATCACCAATGAAGACTTCTTCAACATGAATGTGACATAGTTGTACTTAGAACAAAGGTGTGAGTCGGTTTGAATCAATTAATACATTTCTCATTTCCCCATTATTACAACTCTCAATATTTCCTCTCAATAGATTGAACCCGAATGGAGTTGATACCACTGTTAAAGAGGATAAATTTTTTGCTGCCAAATAATGTATTGAGAAATTTTGATATTGAATGTATCCTTATGCTTCCAGAGTTATCCAGAGTTATTGTTTGTATATTTAGCTTCCTTGATTCTGCTCGCCTGATGTTTAATCATGTAGCTTACATCCAGTATTTTGGACTCTCTTTATTGCATATATAATTGTTTAGACATAACTCCCTCATGTTTAATCACATTCCTCCTTTTCCAAATCTTCCATCTTTAAAAATAGGCTTCAATTTATTAGCATAATCAACCTTCCACCTCTCCTCCAAACTTGCTTAATCTGCACTAACTGGCATTGTACTCATGCAACTTTATTAAACCACTTCCAAATATGATTAGAATCATGTCAATTAATAGATAGATGTACAAAGTATTTTTGTATACTTTTGTTACAACAACAACAACATTCTACAAAATCAGCAATGCCTCTTCTGATCAAAATTTCCCCAATAGGAATTCTTCTAAACCACATCCTTCATAATAGGAAGGACACCTTATAAGGTAATCCTTTCATCCATATGTTATATATATTCTCTATAGGCTCCCTCATGTATCTGCACAAATCCCATGTTGTTCCTACCTTGAATTGTCCAGATCCACTAGGTATCCACCAAGGTTTATCTCTACCCTGAGTAAGTACCAGATTTCCCATGACACTGTCAATGTGATTTCATAGTTCCTCATCAAAATTAGCATGTAACACGGCCTGATCCCATCCATCTTCATTAACCAATTGCATGACAAATTTCACTTTACTATGATCCTGCTGAACATCTATATGAAAATACAGAGCCCCAACTGTGTCCAATTATTAAACCATACACTATCATGTCCCTTCTTTGACTCCCACCATATCTCTTGATGAAAGAAATCTCTTGCCAGTAGCATATTTTTCCATACTTGTGATCCCCCTTTTCATTCTACAATTTGTGGTCTTTGTCTCTTGCAATACTTGTTCCACATATAATTAGACTACACTATATTAGTAGTCCTGAATTTCCACCATAGTTTGGCAAATAAAACCTTAGAAATATCAAACAGTGATCTAAATCCCAATCCTCTTTCTTTTTTGGTACACAAATATCATTCCATGCAATCCATTGGGTAGCTCTACCCACTTCCTTGAAGTTCCATAAGAATTTAGCAAAAATTCTATGAATATCATATATTACACATTAATGACAGATAATAGGTATATAGGAATACTATGTAAGACATTGTTGATTAAAATATCTTTACCCCCAAAAGACAATAGGTTTCCTTTCCATATATACAACTTGCTTTGAATCTTTTTTATCAGTTCTGAGAAATGCACCTTCTTTTTCTTATGATGGCCAATAGGGAAACCCAAATACTTTAAGGGAAAGCTTCATTTTGTACAATCAGTGACCTCTGATACGCCCAAATTACACCTCCCTAAAAAGTATAAGTGGTCGTTGCAAAAAAAAAGAACCTAACTGAGGTTAGGATTGATCCCACGAGGCATATGGTATAGACTTAGGCTACTTCCAACCCGTTTGGTATACATTCAAAAACCCCTATTAGGTGCTTGGGATTCATTAGAAGCCTCTTCATACAAATAAAATATGCTACCCCTTCAAAATTCAGCATTATAGACTTAACCGAGTAGTCAAAACTTCAAACTATGGTCATCTCAATAATAAGTGGATCCCATGCTCAAGCTCCATTTTAAGTAAAATTACACAAGGGGGCTTGAAATTAACTCGGAAGCCTCGGGATCCATATTAAAAGTCCCTCTAGACTGAACTCAATGTTCTGAAACTAACGAAATTGTCAGAATTGTATCTGAGGCCGTCTTCTTAAAATTTTGACCAAAGTCAATCGTTAAAATTTGAAGCTCCAAAATATGAAAACTTACACATAATCTAAATGAACGACCATGTGACAAAACTGTCAGTCCTAGTAAGTCATAAAAGATTAGGGGTTGCTAATGGAATGCACCAAACAACAAAAAGAAGACATTAGTACATAAATGACCTGGAGGGTCATTACATAAACAAAACTTTTATTTATGCCACTATTATTTGTAGGGTTTTTCCGCTATTGGGGGAGTCAAATTCAAATACATTAATTAACCTTCTTATAAAGTGTGTTTCATTCCTCAAAGTTTTCTTCCTCCTATTTCATGAGGCTTAATCTTTTACTGTATGTTATAGTGATTCATGTATCTATTGCAATTTCTTTTTGCTATTTTGGTGAATTTTTTTTTTAACTCTGCTAAAAATTCTAGTAAGGATGATTGAAAATTGATCTTCTCTTTTGTCCCTTTGTACATGTTTCTTCATATACTTCTTTGGAAAATTTCTTGTGGGCTGTTTTATATTTGATAGCACACAACAACAAATATGTGATAACTAATATAGAACAATTGATGAAGTTTGTTAAAAGAACCAAACAAATTGCTCTCTTGCTTGTTACAATTAGTAAATTATTTTGATTGTTTTATCTTAGGTACAAACATTTTGTATGTCATTGCACTCTTCCTATAGTATTACTCCCTCTATCCCAATTTATGTGACTTACTTTCCTTTTTAGTCGGTCCCAAAAAGAATGACACATTTTTATCTTAAGCAACAATTTAACTATTAAATGTCTACTTTACCCTTAATGAAATGATTTACAGCCACATAAATTTCTATCATTCATTTTGGACCATAAGTTTTAAAAGTCTTCCTTATTTTTCTTAAACTCCGTACCGAGTCAAACTACCTCACATAAAATGGGACAGAGGAAGTAGTATAGAGACAATTAGTCCACTTTTTTTATTGCAAGTTTACTAATTTGCCATATTTCTTTCTCTCTTGTTTTTGGGCATAATAAGAGATCAAGTTTTCTTGAAACTAACAAATGCCCAAAATACACTATAACAAAAATAATTTTTATTGGCAATAAATATGCACATTAACGAAGAGTGCTAGAGCCTTTACCGATATTAATTAATTGTCATTAGATTCAATGTCGCTATAGACTTTAGGGACATTATAGAGAGTACTAATTGCCTCTGAAAATACATATTTAGCGACAATTAAACTATTAATTACTGTTAAAGATTATTTTTGCTGTAGTGATAACTCTTTCTTTTGATAAAGTTTTTTTGTTTTTTTATTATAAAGAAGTGATAACTCTTTCTTTTGGCTTCTTTCAATTAAATTTGTGAACTATAAATTTGGATACAACCCGAAAGACTATCTTTTTGAAAAATATGTTAAGCAACATGCCTTTTTTTCTTGATTATTAGGAAAGTAAGGTCGTCTTTATTATTATTTGTGGCTATTTGTGAGTTCAAGTGCTCACATTATTATGATGTGAGATTTTAATATGTTATGTTTCAAAATTTTGGTTTAGAATAACCAGTTGTGAACAGTTCCAAACAGATGTCACCTACTGCTTGGTTGATAATTGCATTAATTCTTTGTAATTGCATACTATAACAATAACAATAACTATGGTTCAATTCCAAATAAGTTGGGGCTGGTGATATGAAACCTAAGCAATAGTAATGAATATTCTGAGACAATAGGAAAAAACTTTATGATACTAACAATTTTAGGGTCATTAACATATACATGATACATCATACTATGATAAAAAAGAGATTGATGGAGTTTCGTAAGAAAGGAGCCGAAGGTCCTCCATTTGAATTTAGTTAATTATGTTCTTGTATGAACGTGATGTTCCAATTTACTTGGGAGTGTTGTTGTTCTAGGATTTTTTATCTCTTCTTTAACATCTGATGTTGTTCTTTATAACTTCTTGAAATTTAGAAAATTTCGTTACTTTTGACCAAAGACTTTTTTCTTATACTTAAAATCTATCTATCACTCATAATTTTTGTATAACAAAAACAATTTTTTTAAAAATATGGCAATTTAAGATTTCGGAGGAACGCTTTGCCTTAAGATAAAATGTTCTTGACAATGTAGTGTATTTATCAAAAATACGAATATTACCGAATGATCATATGTAAGATTAATAAAATAGTTCAATCCCGTGTGAAGCATGGGTAATTTACCTAGTATATATATATATATATATATATATATATTTGGGGTCTTAAGAGGTATATTGTTTTCACCTATATAAATTATAGGAAATAATCTAGTTGAGGTGGGGTTTTATTTCATCCAACAAGAGAATGAATGACACGTAATAAATTTTTAAAATGAATAAATAAAAAAATAAAAAAAGGGGGTTGTTAGTTTCCAGAGTATAAATGAGCCAAAAAGGTGATTGAAAGAGTATTTTCAACCAAAAAGAGGAGTAGAAGGATTTCTGTAGACCAAAATATGGATGAAGGTTATACTTTTCCTATAATTTAGGGTATTTTTTTTTTTTACCATTTTTCGAATAAAATAAGAGACTTTGAAATCAACAATTAAACACTGCCTTTTGTTATGATTTATCTGATACTTGTTCAATGTCTTAATTTATACTCTATTTCATATTAAGTGAATTTGTAAGACAATGCACACTTATTAAGAACGAAAAACTATATGTCATAGCAAATAACGATATATACATTTAGTCTACTTAATTATAGTTTAAAATATTTATTATACATGGATATATTTTAATATTAAATAGCAAAAAAACTTTACACATCATTAGCACATTTAGGCGTCATTTGTTTGTACTTGCTGAAGGTCTGAATCTTAAACATTCAGATTCAGCCCATTAAATGTGTCTGGTTTTTAGGTCTGAATCTTAATCATTTAGATTCAGTCCATTAAGTCCATGTGTTTATTTTTAAAAGAATTCTCTGGATGGATTTGAAAAGATTTGAATGAATTAGATCTGTAGCAGAGTCTTAACAACATTCAAATTTAATTGTCACGCTAGAATAAAAAAATCATGTCACCTCTCTCTCATTGCACAACTTGCTCTCTCTTTCTCTTCAAAATTTCTTCCTCTCTTTTCTCAATCAAACACTAATTTTTTCCTCTTGAACTGGTAAGTTTTCATAATCTTTACAAGTATTTTTCTATATTAACAATCTTTTGGGCTGTATTGATTTTTGTTAAGAATTCTTGTTGTAATATTTCTTTTGAGTGTATTGATGTTTATCTAGAACTCAAGATTTTTGAGTAAAAATTTAGTAGTCTTGATTAAAAACAACAATTATATATACATGTCTGAGGTCTCTTATGAAAATATAATTTGTTTAGGCCAAAGACATTGAAGACTTCATCTCTATCCTTTCCAAATTTGTGTACAATTTTTTTGAAGGCTGTACTGCTACAAAGAGTTCATGAGTGGAGTCCAAGTTATAACTATATCTAGTTGGTGACCAAACTGATGGAGCTCCTAATAATTCTTTATCCCAATCTTCAGTTTCGATTGAAAGAAAAGTTTCAAGGAAGAAATTTATGAAAAGATGAGTACTGCTTTGGAGTTATTGATTAAAAAAAAAATAGCGCATCTAGCTTTGAAAAATGCAAAGAAAAAATTAGATGGACTTGAACGGGAAGAACAATTATATAATACATTTGTCAGTATATTTTGTGAAGGTGACATCTACAGAAAAGCATGATGACGCTAGAGGTTCACAAGTTAGAGAATTGGATTAAGGTCATTCGAGAAAAAATAGGAATTCTTTAATTTTTCTGATTAACTATAATAGATGTTAAACTTTGATGATTTGAAAACTTCTTTATTATTTTTCAACTAGTATGTATCATACTTATTGAACTTTTTGATATTATATTATAGTTATGAAATATATATTTTTTCGTGATATATTTTCGTATAAAAAGATGTTTATGTTGAATTCTTAAAAGAAATCACGTTACAATAATTTTATATTGATATATAATTTTTTAATCAAATATAAGCATTAAATATTTTTTTTATTAAAAAGTAATGCTTTTTTGTTGAAATGAAAATTTTAAAATATTTTATAATGTTTAATTTCATATGCACATTTAGATATTGAAAATAAACAATCTAATCATTTAGTGTTCAGATCTAGAGACCATATCTTACTATTCAGATGTGCATTCAGATCTAGGAATTTAGATCTTAATCCACATCTTAATATTCATATATTTATTTAGATTCAGACGTCTTAACCTTAATGGAAACAAATAAGGCCTATATTCATGCCAATTTTTTGATTTCTCTCTCTTTATTTTTAATTATAATTTTGGTCTTTCTCTCTCTTTATCCACAATCAGTGAGTTTTTTTTTCAAATCTACTCACATATCACAATTTTTTCACGATTTTAGCCTTTTAATCGTGATTTATCTTCATCATGTAATTGCTAATTGTATTGAAAGTTAAATTTTATTTTAGTGTATCTATTTTGGTCATTTTTAGGGTTTCTGAAGAAATTTGTATTTGTCGATACAACGCGGATAGATGAATACTTGAATACTTTAATGAATTTATATCAATACTAACTTCATATTGTGTTGCACAATACAAATCTAAGTTGTTGACATATGTTGGCTATATAAGTAAAGATCTTACCCACTAGTGACACCTTTGAAAGTCGTGCGGGTAATGGACCAAAGCAGACAATATCAAAAGTGAATTGGGCCATTAGAAAATGGTATCAGAGATACTATTGTATCAACCTTGTCGATGTGCGCCCAAGTTTAACCGAGTTTATGCAAATTCTGATATGGCGGGACAAATCTGAAATTTGAGTTTAAACAAATTAGGGCAAACCTTAGCGAGGACGCTGAGTCCATAGGTTAGATGTTGGGTATATAAGTAACCATACCTTAACAACTAGTGACACATGTTAAATTCTTGCAGGTCTAGGCCTAGAGCGGACAATACTACTAGTGGGTTGGACCGCTACAATGACATCTAAAATTTTAAAGAAAATATTTCTATTAATTATATATATATATAATAATAATTTATTAGCTTAATTTTATGTTAACAGTGCATGCATATAAAATTTAATTAATTAACTATCGGATATTGAAACTCATTTTTTCAATTGAGATGGAAGAATAAAATTTGCATTTTTGACACCTTTTAATAGTATTTAACAATGCTAAAAGTTAATTGTCTATGTTTTCTAAATTTTAAATATAATCCTATCATAAGTGAAATTTTTATTAGTACTTAAATTTTTCAGCATGTACGGCATACAATTAGAAGAGCAAACTAGAGAAATAAACTTTACATTCAATCAATAAATGAAAATTTAAAATAGTAAACGTTAAATTATAAATAAACAATAAATAATATTATAAAAATAATATTTTAAGTCAATAACTAAACCTATATTGAGATAGAAATTGAATGCTAGGATAATTATTTGTTTTTTTTTTCTAATAATAAATGTTTGGATTAATTTATTTTATTTGTGACTTGTGCTAGCTTTAGACTTCGGATTATCTTCATTAGTCTTTAACTTTTGTATCTCATTGTCCATACTGTCCACTTTTATACAAAGTGTAGTAATGGCTTTGAGTATCTCTTCGATTGTACTTTCTTTCTCAGTTTGAGTAGCTTTGTCTTGATAAGTAATCTGCAATAACGTTCTTATAAGTTTTTATTACTTCAATTGTAAATGTAAAATTTAATATATTTAATATTAATCTCCTTATTTCTTTTGTAGTTGCTGAATCTTGTATCTTTCTTGTTAGCCACCATTTTACTTGTGTATTATCTGTTCTTATAATAAATTTGTTAAATACAATATATGGTTCAAATGATAATAAACATTTATATACTGAATATAATT
>JAJOOR010009513.1:0-31792 GCA_036250505.1 Solanum acaule
TGAGGAACCACCGTACAAATTTGATGGGTATGGTGTTGCACATAATTGGACTAAACAAAGTATATTCTGGGAGTTACCTTATTGGAAGGATAATTTGCTTAGACATAATCTTGATGTCATGCATATTGAAAAGAATTATTTTGATAATTTGTTCAACACTGTAATGTATGTGACTAGCAAGACAAAAGATAATGTTAAGGTGAGACTTGACTTACCAGAACATTGTAGACGACCGGAGTTGCATTTACAGGAGTCTGCCAACAACAAGTTACTTAAGCCCAAGGCTAGTTATTCATTCACAATGGAACAGAACAGAAATATTTGTGAGTGGGTGAAAAGCTTGAAAATGCCAGATGGATATGCCTCAAATATGGGAAAAAGGGTTGACATTGAGCATGGAATATTACATGGGATGAAAAGTCACGACTTTCATGTTTTCATGGAACAATTACTTCCGATTGCTTTTTGTGGATTGCCTGAAAACATATGGAAACCGATGGCAGAGATCAGTTTATTCTTCAAAGACTTGTGTTCCAGCACATTGAGAGTAGATAATCTGGTTCGAATGGCCAAAAATATCGTTGTTATTAGTAATAAGTTGGAGAAGATTCTTCCACCTGGGTTCTTTGATGTGATAGAACATCTTCCCATTCACCTTGTTCATGAAGACCTACTGGGAGGTCCAGTCCAATATAGGTGGATGTATCCTTTTGAGCGGTAAGTAACTATAACATATTTATTCTTATTTCATAAATCGTTCATATATCTTTTGAAATTATATATCTAATATATATTTTACAGGAGCATTGGCAAGTCTAAAAGGGGTATTAAGAATAAACATAGGGTGGAGGGCTATATGGTTCAAGTATATCTAGCTAAAGAAAGATTCCACTTTTGTTCTTACTACTTTGATGATTATGTGTCATGTTTGAGAAAAAGACCTAATCGACATGATGATACTGGAAATGATCCTGCAATACAATCATTATCAATCTTCAACCAACCAGGTAAGGGTTCAAAAAAGCGTACATTGCAAACCTACCGAAAAGGAGAAAAAATCTGCAAAGCTTCATATCTTGTTGAATTGTCCAGAAGTCCAACCCTTCTTAGAGTAAGAAAATTAAATATGTAAACAACATATATTCAACTTCGATTTTATTAAGGAAACTAACTGTATTTTCAATGTGATTCTACAGTTATTTTGTGAGCGTGTGAGCCAATATGGTCATGATAAAGTGTTTCCATCATTTATAATGTGGTATACTAATTGGGTAAGTGTTGTAATATATACACCTATTAAGAAATTAGTGTACTCTTCTTTCTACTAACATTGCTTTTAATTTACTAACCATATATAGGTCTACAATTCAGAAAATACCGCCACATTTGATTAATTTTTCAAGGATATTTCTTGGGGACCGATTACAGTTCACACAATGTCCTAATATAACGTAAATGGCTTTAAATTTTCCACAGAGAAATACTCAAAGAATAAGAAAACTAATAATAGTGGTGTTTGGGTTAAAGGTGATGATGGAAATCATAATGAGAATGTTGATTATTTTGGCGTCCTACAGGAGATTGTAGAGTTGGAGTATTCGGGTTGGCCAATCAAAAGAATAGTACTTTTCCAATGCAAGTGGTTTGATCCAACTTCAAGAGGTATGAGGGAGCTTAACAACATAATATAATTGAAGTCAAGCACACTAGGAAGTATGAGGCTTATGATCCCTTTATTATTACACAGAATGCTAAGAAAGTGTACTATGCTCCTTATCCGTTGCGTAGGGATAATTCTGATTGGTGGGTTCTAATCAAAACAAAACCGATGGGGCAAGTGGAAGCTGAGAATGAATTTGATGTTGCATATCAAAATGAAATATCAAGTGTTCATCAAGTAGTGGATGCTGAGTTAGAAATGAATTTGGACCATCCTGATCACATTTCAGAAGAAGTTAATAGATAAGAGTTAGATATGCCAACAAATATGGAGGAGGATGAGGAGGAAACTTTCGAAGAGGATGAATGGATAGATAAAGAGGAAACTTCTGAAGATGATGCATGTGAATGGATAAATGATGAAGAAACTTCCGAAGAGGATGAATAACAATTTGTATGTTTAGTTGGTGGATTTTTAGCTATTCATATTTGAGTATACTTTATATTTTAGTAGTTTTAACTTTTGTTCAACATTGTGAAAGACTATTTAGTAGTTTTAACGCGTCTTGCAAGATCGATTTGTGTCCATCTAGGGTTGATATTAAGCTTTAATTTAGGAATACTGTGTTTGTTAAGGATAAGTACCAACACTAGTTGATTCTATTGATGACAAAATTGATTTTCTTGCAAGATCGATTTGTGTCCATCTAGTGTTGACACTTAGCTCAATTAATGACAAGATGTTCATGAGTCATGTCAAAGAATCTTTAGAATTGCAGAGTTTGATACATAGAAAAGAGTTCAATCTCACAAGTTACAGTTCAATGTAAGCCTCTTACATCGATTTTTAAGTAATGTAGGTAGATATTCTAAAACATGTGAACACGCGTTCCCTTTATTGATCATTGAATTTGCAGAAACTAAGTGTTGTGACTGGAAATGGAGAAAAAGAGTTTAGGGACAATATTACCACTTCTCTGAAATATAACTTGTAAATTGAACAACATTGCAACAGTTTTCAATAATATTACCAAAGCAATTTGAATGATAGATTTTGAGGAAACTCCTGTCCACCTCAGTCTGCACATTTTGAGTTGAAAGCAATTCCAAAAGCCAAAAAATTTAAACATAAGTTAAAGTGAAATGCCCTAGGTGAAAGATAAATAACAATTTGTGTGTTTAGTTGGTGGATTTTTAGCTATTCATATTTGAGTATACTTTATATTTTAGTAGTTTTAACGTTTGTTCGACATTGTGAAAGACTATTTGGATTAAGCCGTATGTTATGATAACTTTGTTTGATATATTTGTTCGACATTGTGACATTATTTTGTACTACTTTGTTTTAATCTTTAAATTTAATTGATATAGATGGTAGATAAAGACAAGGGTAAATAAAAAAAATCCGCTAATCCAAAAAAGAAATTTAAGGCCAATGCTATGAGAAGGCCCATTGGGGTCGTGATATCTGATGAGCTCTCTCGAGTTAATATTTCAAAACAAGCCTCAGTTTCAATTACTCACTCGGCTCACCAGTCACATAATGCCTCTACTCATGTGGCTCCACAATCTGGTTATACTATATCTACACCAACTGTGGTACCTAGTTTGGGTTACCAAACATTGCAGGGCTATTCACATCTTGGTCGTGGGTCTACCATACCATCAACTAGTGCTAGTCAGTGCAATAGTTTGAATACTAGTAGTGGATCAATTGGACTTTCCAATCTTCATCTAGAATCCAATGGCTCAGAGCCTAATACTCCCACGACCCAGCACTCAAATGCACATGGTCCTCAGCCAGGCGATAGAGACAGTTTTTGGAGACTCGTTATCGAGCCATTAGGATACAAGTATGATTAATTATGTTTCATCTTTCGTTTATCTATTTATATTTTAATTGATTGATTATTTTTTGTTTACTCTACTTTGTCAATGAACTCGTATTTCAGCTTATGTCCGGATGTGGGTATGGCAAAGATTATTTTAAAGTGCATCGGAACTCACTATAATGGTGTGTATCCGAATTGGAGTTCGATTCCACTTAACACCCAAGGGCAGATGTTCAACAAATTTAAGGTAATAATATATAAAAATTAAACACATCATATACATTTAAATTCTCTAGTCATTTGAACAATAAATATTTAGTTATTTTTTATTATAGAAATATTATGTATGGTCTCCCGAACACGAGGATGACGTTCAAGTGAACTTCAAGCTTAAAGTTTCAAAGTTGCTTTCTAGCACATTTTGTGACTGTCGGAGAGAAAACAAAATTCCTAAGTTTATTTTACCGGATCGATGGGCTCTGTTACTGAAACATTAGAGTACTGATGAAAAATTTAAAAAGAGGAGTGAGATTGGAAAGATGGCTCACGCATCACTAGTGGAGCTATTAGCCAGGTTACTAGGAAGGAAAGAATGGTACACTTTCTTAATTTAGTAAAATAATTTTTTTCTTTTTTGATAAGTACTTTTTGGAGATAAATGAGATCAAATTCTATATATGTTATTTGCAGGAAAAAGAGTTGGGTAGGTCGGTAGCTGTAGCAGAGATGTTCAAGGTTACTCAAGTCAAGAAGAATACGAACCCCACAGAAAAAGAAAGATGGATTGAGCCACGTGCTCAAGAGACATATGTAAGAACTCCATTCAAACTAATCTTTTTTTCTTTTCCTTGTATATATATATTACATTCTTATTCGTAGAGTTCTTTGTTTAAATTACAGGATAGGTATATACGAATATCTCAGGAATATCGTAGTACTCTACCTCTTGAGAGTTAGGACAGACTATTTACACAAGAAGAAAACGAGAATCTTTGGAAACAGAGTGCTGGTGAACCGATTAGAGGTTCAGTCTACGGCTATCCAGAAAAGCCGTATCAGAAGAAGAATTCTTGGTATTGTGGTTCATCATCCTCAAGCTTTGATGGCGGGGATAGAGAGACAATATCTGCAATGGAGAGTAAGATAACTTATCTCAATGCCGAACTTGCTGCTGTAGCCAAAAGAGAGAAGAAGAGAGAAGAAAGAGAGAATAAGAGAGAAGAAAAAAAGAGGAAGGGACAGGAGGAGATTGCGGCAGCAAATGAGGTAGAGAACAAGAGGTATGCAACGCTTTAGGCCCAACTAACTTTTCTTTTTGAATCAGGAAATATTCTTTCTCCATGTCCGGCCAGCAGTGATGGATCTGATTAGGAGGGTGATGAGAATGAAAAGTCTGATAAGGAAAGTGAGGGTGATGAGAATGGTAAGTCTGATAAGGAGAGTGAGGGTAATGAGAAGTAGTTGTATCTATTTGACATTTTAGATTTCTATATTTTTGGAATTGTTTAATTTGATCGTATTTTAGTTTATTTTGAAGTTGATGAGGTTTATTTTGAAATAATTTAATGTATATGTTGAAAATATTGTCAGAATTCCAAAAATAAAAAAATAAAAATACCGATCTCCGGAGGTCAGAATTCCAAAACTAAAAAATAAAAATACCGATCTCCGGAGGTCAGAATTTTAAAAATACAAAAATAAAAATATCGACCTCTGGAGGTAAGAATTTTAAAAATACTAAAATAAAAATACCGACCTCCGGAGGTTAGAATTTCAAAAATAAAAAAATAAAAATACCGATCTCCGGAGGTCAGAATTTCAACATTACAAAAATAAAAATACCGACCTCCATAGGTCAGAATTTCAACATTACAAAAATAAAAATACTGACCTCCGGAGGTCAAAATTTCAACATTACAAAAATAAAAATACTGACCTCAGGAAGTCGGAAAATATTCCGACATAAAATAAAAACTGACCTCGAGAGGTCTGTAAATACCAACCTCCAGAGGTCGGTATTGAATAGCGACCAAGCTTTTTCCGACCTAAGCTGGGATGTCGGTTTTAGGTCCGTATTTCAGGGAATACCGACCTCCGGAGGTCGGTATTCACTGTTTTTTTAGTAGTGATTTGTGGACTCATAAACACCCCCAACTTAAAATTTTGCTTGTCCTCAAGCAAACTCAAGTTGATCCATTCAAAAAGGGTGTCTCGAATAGTGCTACACAAGACTCAATCATTAATGCACACAACAAGACTCAATTTACTTATGCAAAGATCAAATGTGCACTCAAAGATTCAACTTGTGACTCACCAATATCAACGAATCTCATGCTCACAATACTTGCTTCAACTGCAAGTTGAAGCTCAACTATAGTGTTCAAGTGCCCTCACAGAAAGAATGATTCCACAATCACACAATGGTTCACAATTTAAAGGTTCGGAATCAAATGCAACACTCACACTCACAAAGATGAACACAATGCATGCTTTCACCCATAGGTTTGCCCGTATTTTCCAATCAACATTTGTTTCAGCTCACTCAAGATTAAAAAGGTTTTTTCAAGGCTTGTAATGGGGCTGAGTGCAAAGGTATGGTCATTTAGGCTTAGTGACTTCATCCTCATGAAATGTGGTGCTCACAACACTTCCTTTCCTTTTCCATCACCATTATCTTGAGTGCTCATAAGTCATCCTATTATTCACTTTCCATGGATTGTTTGGGAATCCCATCTCTTCACACTTTATTCCACAACTTCCTTTTTCATTCTTTTTCTTTTTTCTTTCCCTTTTTTTTTTATGGAGGGGTTCCATTTTTCTGAAAACCATGGGTTAGAGGAGTCTTTCTTGCACTTCTTGATTTGCCCTTGTCTTTTCACCACACCCCCAACTTAGGCTTTTGGCCTATGCTGACTATTCAATTAACCACAATTCAAGAGGATTATAGGTGGTGGATTAAGAAAGGTCTATTTTTCATCAAGTTTCTTCCAAAGAAGGGTAAGACTCAAGGGGTGTTCAAGAGAGAATCACACACTCACAAGGTGAGTCACAAAAGAGGTATATGTCAAATTGGTTCACACTCTTCGAAGTTGCCTAAGATCATATCAAGATATAGCATCGCTTAGTTGACCGAACCAATGGGGCAAATTCTAGGATCTATCATGCATGGTTCAAAGTAAGCTCATCACACTAGGCATTGACACAACAGTCAAACAAGACTCCACACTTTCGCTAGTGTGCAATGATTATCACACGAGAATCAATTTGATAAATGGATAATCACAACGAGATGCAAAATGTTCACATATTGTCTATGCAACTTCATTTGGCCTTGTCGTAGCCGCGCATTCATGTTCGTTAGATTGAGAGCACTATTCAAGTCATCGGTATTGATCAGAACCGAGACTTAAATTTTTGCAAAAGAACAGCCACATTCAACACATGAGAGGTGGCAAAAATGTGTGAAAAATTCAAAAAAAAATCGGAAGGGTCAAAATTGTTTTGCAATTTACAACAAAATGAGCCTTAAGCTCAAACATCCACAGAAAATAGTATTTATCACAATAATAGCTCAAAGCCCAAATACATACACAAAACACGAACACAAGTATCACACAAAAGGTGTGGGCCTCACCTCACAATAATTAAAAGCTATTTGTCCTCAAATGTAATTAACAAAATATCCCGAATGTAAATTAAAGGAAGATAGAGGGAAGGTAAAGAAGGGATCATGTCTAAGCAGTCGCTCCATCTGTCTGGGCTTCAGTGCCCTGAGTGTTGTCATTCTGCTTCTGGTCCTCTTTTTCTTTTTGCTCTACTTCAGCTTCTGCAGTGGTATTAGCTTTGATCATATTGTCCAACTCTTGAGCTGCTACAAAGGTGTCTATTGCATTGCTGAACCCTTGAGCCCACGAAGGGACATTAGGGTCGATGGTCATCCTCCTCCTTGAACTGGCTATCCTATTGTCCCTTCTTTCAGTTCCTCTGAACTGTTGTGCTCTTATGTGTTTGGGTGGCATGTTTCTTCCTACAACTTTTGGTCTGGCCATGTCTGTAAAGTCTTGAGATAATGTTAGAATATATTTCACAATCAAAACAAAGACTTTCAGGTGTAAAAGGACTAGATAGTCCATTCGGTGAGCCACAGACAATCCGCTGAAGGTCACAGTGCAGAAGGAGTTAGGGGTGCAGACAAAGGGCGACTACGAAAACTTTCGGCGAGTCGCCGAGTGCTCTTGGCGACCTCATATTTCTCGCCGAAAGTTACAGACGCCACAACAAATAAAGAATGATAACAAGGGAGAGATAGGGTAATTAGGAGAACCGCAGAATAGTTTAGCGAGCTCATCACAGTTCACCGAATGACCTAACGTGCCTACTTTTGACCCAACATCTCAAAATTAGCCCCGCAACCCCCGAAAACAAAATCAAAGCATGCACCAGTACAACTAAGGTCGGACCCATAACAACTAAACACAACCTCTCGAATTTTAATTCAGTTTAGGGCATGCAATTATGGGAATTCGACAGTCACAACTACCCGAGCAAGGATATCAAATTAAATCATGCATGTAAATAATCTAATCCTCTCAGGGAGGAGTAGAACACTTCAACCAGAATATGCTATAGCAAATGAGTATAGTTTATGATAAATTAAACTTGGGGGATAGAGGACTAACCTTTTGTGTCGCTAAAGAGATGATTGAAATGCTATACGACAATGTAATCCAAGTCCGAGCACAATTCAAATACTAAAATGCTAGTGAAGGGCTAAAATAAAGAAATACTACCTTAGTGTGAATTTAGAAGGTCTAAGAGAGAGGGAAAGTGAAGAATTTCAAATTTGAAGTTTCTTGGCCATTATAAACCATCTAGTTCGCGCCTGTTCGGCTAACGATTACTCGGTGATTCACAGAGTGATCACCCCCCCTCCCCCCGCCGATTGCTAAATTTCTTCCAATTTAGTGGGGGTCAAAACTGCGGTCTACATCGAGGTCACCGACCCCGGTCGGCGTAATTCCACCAAGTTTTACAGGCTCTAACTTAACCTTAAATTGAGCCAAACGGCAGGTCAAGTCGTACACGCCGACCTCTTCAGCGATACGTTGACTGACCGTTTTCTCGCCAATCCATATTTTTCACCACTTTCCTCATTCAAACCTGCACCACTAACACACCATTATTTATAAAAGTAAAATAAAGCATATAAAACCTTGGGTTGCCTCCCAAGAAGAAACTCATTTAATGTCGTGGCACGACGCGAGTCCTTACTCGCTCCTCATCGGTTAGGTTGGCCCTAGTGTTACTAGGTAACCCCAATATTTCGTTTGAGTGAAGAGGAGGCACCACATAATTCAAGAGTGTCCTGATCAGCTAGATCGATATAGAGTGAGAGCCAACCATTTGATTCAACCCTTCAATACTCTCCTTCATCTCTTCAAACATTCGATCTTGTTCAGTGATCTTTTGGAGAATGATTTGAAGTGTGTCATCGATATGTTGGTTCTCCCTGTTTCTAGACTGCTTCCTCTTGTGAGGAGGTATGTACCTCCCTTGACTCCTACCCTGGTTTTCCACCTCTGTTATTTTGGTGGACAACTCGTTGAGCTGAGTTACCAGTGCAGTTAACTCGAAGTCCCTTTCGACTCCTTGGCTCGTCTCAGTCGAGTTGTCACCATTTCCCCCCAGCCATGCTTAGGGTAATTACCTACATAAACAAATTCAAGGGAAAACAAAACAAAAATAAAGTTAGTAAACACTACTAAAAGCAAAATTCATCTAAAACCAAAAACTTTCACGTAACACCACTCCCCGGCAGCGACGCCATTTTGATGTTTGGGTAATCAAGGACACAACTTTCGATGCAAGTGTCTATAATCGTGCAATAGTATAATAACCCAACCAAGGGTTGGGATCGTTCCCAAGGGAGTGGCTTTGAGTATGAGTAGAGAAATAAAATTTAGTTCTAACTAATCGTAGCTAAAGACATTAACGATTAAAAACATTGTAAATCAAAGGAGGACACAAGAGTGTCAATTAACAATGGGTTGTTGTTACTAGTAACCAAAAATAGCAAAATAAACAGGGTTTTCGAAGTAATGAGAGGGATCATTGGGATGTGACGGGAATACGGGTTAAGCTAAATTATTGGGTACATGCTTTCAATATAAGATTCATAGAGTAATTGTGACTAGGCTAAGATTTAAAGGAGATACGCTCTCTCTCGACCAACTTACCCCGTTTCAAATGCGTTCCTCTCGGGCACCCACTTGCCGCATTAAGAACAACCTACGCCTTAACCCACTCACTCTCTCGAGCTGAGTGTGTGGACATGGGACTAGGGTTCACTCTCTCGAGCTGAACCTCATGTCGACCCACTCACACTGGCCATCAATCCAGTGGTCTTAGTTTTATGACCTCTCTCTCTCGCAAGCCAAAAACACATAAATAAACTTGTATTTGCAACTACAAATTCATTAAATTCATCCACAACCACAAAATGAAATCACATTTAAACTACGAATAGACTATCAGCAAGCAAGACCCAACAATTATCTTAACCCATATTCGCTAAATCACACCCCAAGAATTGGGGTTTTTAGCCACACCCCAAGATTTGAGTCTTGTTACAGGCCAAGAATGAAGAATCCAAGAGACCCAAGTCCAAATCCTTGGAGATGAAACCGTCTTCTTTTTCAAGTTTTCAAAACTCTCTCAAAAATAGAGAAAAAAATATCAAAAAGTACTATTCTATATGAAAATTATAATAATTGTTCGACTAAAAATCTGATACTAAGCTACAACTCTCAACGAGTATTAATAGATTCCATAGATTTGTGCTGCAACAGATCATTCAGCATTGTTAGTCAGAATCACCGATCAACTTGGTGATTCGCCCTTTGGTGTAGTTCATCGCCGTCTTGCACCATCCTTCAGCATCGCCGTGCTCTGGGTAATTAGGCGACATGGTACTTCTTCACGGAACTTCTCCGTGATGCACCGACTGCTCCCTTTTTCTGCTGACTTGATCCTTTCCTTTAGGGCTCAGGACACTGGAACAAAAGGCGAAGTAAGACCTTTCAATGACTCGCCAAGTGAACTCAGTGATCCTCATGCCTTCATTTCTTCGTTCTTTTCATCCTTTTTGCGACGTAGTGTCCATGCTTTCCTTGACACTTCAAATACCTGAAACTTAACTGTTTTCATCAGATATTGAGATAAAATAAGCATTTCAGGACACATTATCCATTAAAATATAGCCTTAAATGAGTCCGATTTATGTACTCATCACGCTTCGGTCTTATTTGTGAGGAAGAAAGTTGGTTCTCTTAGGATGTGTATAGATTACCATTAGTTGAACAAGGTTACCATAGAGAATAAGTATCCTCTTCCAAGAATTGATGATCTTTTCGATTATCTTCAGGGTGCCTCTTGTTTTTCAAAAATAGACCTCAGATTTGGCTACCATCAGTTGAAAGTAAGGGAATGTGATATTCCCAAGACAACATTCATGATGGTAATTATGAGTTTCTAGTCATGTCGTTCGGTTTAACCAATCCACCTGCAGCGTTCATGGACCTTTTGAATAGAGTATTCAAGCCTTATTTAGATATGTTTGTTATCATTTTCATGGATGACATTCTAATCTATTTGAGGAATGAGGAAGATCATGCTAGCCATCTCAGAATAGTTCTTCAGACTTTAAAAGATAAGGAGTTATATGCTAAGTTCTCTAAATATGAGTTTGGCTTGAGTTTGTGGTATTCTTGGGTCACATAGTTTCCGATGATCGAATTAGAGTTGATACCCAAAAGATAGAGAAAGTGCAGAGTTGGCCTAGACCCACATATCCAAATGATATTAGGAGTTTCTTGGGTTTGGCAGACTATTATAGAAGGTTCGTAGAGGGGTTCTCATCCATTTCGTCTCCTTTGACCAAGTTGACTTAGAAAACAATAAAGTTTCAATGGTCTGAAGCTTGTGAGAAAAGCTTTCAGAATTGAAAAAAGGGTTGACTACTGCCCCAGTATTGACCTTACCAGAAGGTACTCAAGGTTTTGTGGTGTACTATGATGCATCTAGAGTTGGTTTGGGTTGCGTGTTAATGCAGAATGGCAAAGTTTTAGCTTATGCCTCCAGACAGTTGAAAGTTCATGAGAAGAACTAACCAACCTATGACTTAGAGTTGGCTGTCGTAGTATTTGCTTTGAAGATATGGCATCATTATTTGTATGGTGTTTATGTTGATGTAGTCACTGATCACAAGAGTCTTCAGTATGTGTTTACTCAGAAAGAGCATAATCTAAGACAAATGAGGTGGTTAGAATTACTCAAGGATTATGACATGGGTATTGTTTACCACCCATGTAAGGCTAATGTTGTTGCTGATGCTTTAAGCAGGTTGTCTATAGGTAGTACCTCCCATGTTTAGGAAGAAAAGAGAGAGTTAGCGAAAGATGTACATAGACTTGCACGCTTAGGAGTCCAACTGATGGATTTCACAGAAGGAGGAGTAGTTGTGATGAATGGAGCTGAATCTTCATCAGTGTCAGAAGTGAAAGAAAAGCAAGACTAATATCCTACTTGAATTGAAGGCAAATGTTCATAAGCAAAAAGTATTAGCTTTTGAACAAGGGGGAGATGGCGTATTGAGATATCAAGGTATATTGTGTGTACCAATGGTGGATGGACTCCAAGAGAGGATCATGGAGGAAGCTCATAGCTTCAGATATTCCATTCATCCGGGTTCCACAAAGATGTATTGCGATTTGAGAGAAGTCTATTGGTGGATTAGCATGAAGAAGGGCATTGCAAAATTTGTTAATAAGTGTCTGAATTGCAAACAAGTTTAAGTGGAGCATCAAAGGCCCGGTGGTTTGGCCCAGAATATAGAACTTCCGAATTGGAAGTGGTGGATGATTAATATGGACTTCATCACAGGTTTACCAAGGTCTCGCAGGCAGCATGATTCTATTTTGGTGATTGTCGATAGAATGACAAAATTTGCCCACTTTTTGCTAGTAAAGACTACCCATTCACTAGAAGATTATGCTAAATTGTATCTTCATGAGGTGGTAAGACTTCATGGGGTTCTGGTCTCCATTATTTCAAACCAAGGTGCCTAATTTACTGCATAATTTTGGAAGTCATTCCAAAAAGGCTTGGGTTAAAAGGTGAACTTGAGTGTTGCCTTTCATCCTCAGACAGATGGGCAAGCAGAGCGCACTATTCATACCTTAGAGGATATCTTGAGGGCTTGTGTGATTGACTTCAAAGGTAATTGGGATGATCACCTCCCTCTCATCGAATTTGCTTACAATAATAGTTACCACTCTAGCATCCAAATGGCTCCTTATGAAGCTCTTTATGGGAGAAGATACAGATCTCCTATTGGATGGTTTGAAGTTGGTGAAGCAGGGTTGATAGGACCAAATTTAGTTCATCAAGCTATGGAGAAGGTGAAAGTGATTCAAGAGAGGTTAAAAAGGACACAGAGTCATCAGAAATCCTACACTAATGTTAGGAGAAGGGAGTTAGAGTTTGAAGTAGATGATTGGGTGTATTTGAAAGTTTCACCTATGAAAGGTGTTATGAGATTTGGTAAGAAGGGGAAACTTAGTCCCCGGTATATTGGCCCTTATAGAATATCGAAAAGGGTAGGTACTGTAGCTTCTGAGTTGGGGCTACCACAAGAGTTAGCAGCGGTTCATCCGGTGTTTCACATCTCCATCTTGAAGAAGTGCATGGGCGAGCCTTCATTGATCATACCAACCGAAGATATTGGGATCAAGGATAGCTTGTCTTATGAGGAGATTCATGTTCAGATTCTAGATCGCCAAGTTCGCAAGTTGAGGACAAAAGAGGTAGCATCAGTCAAAGTTCTTTGGAGGAATCAATATTTTGAGGAAGCTACTTGGGAAGCTGAGGAGGACATGAATAAGAGATACCCACATCTCTTCGAATCTGGAGAAGTTCCAAATTAAGGTACTAATCCTTTTTTTGGTATTTATTTATAAGTTGGCATGTTGTTTTTTCATTTGCTTGCTATGTGTTTGAACTGAATGGTTGATGTTACACCCTTAGCCTAGTAAAAGTAATTTCATTCGAGGACGAATGTTCCCAAGGGGCAGATATTGTAACATCTCGCAAATTGAAATAACTAGGAAGAAGTCAAGTATTGGAAATAGTGATTTTACAAAATAACGGAAATCTGGAAATTTGTTTAAGTTAAGTTAAGAATGAGTTTTGGTCAACTTCAAACGACCATAACTCGTAGATCAGGATGAGTTAGGTGTGTTTCCAGCTATCAAAAGAAAGATCTTGAAATAATATTTCCAACGCCGTCGGTAAGCGCGATTCCGAGTTCTTATAAATGAGATATGTTCATTGGAAATTGGGTTATTCGATTAAGGAAAGTCCAATCCGGATTTTGGAAGGGTAGTTTGGTCTTTTCCATACCCAACTTAATTATTTCGTTTTTGGTAATATTTATAAGGGTCTAAAATGAAACCGGTCAGTTTACGCTTTTGAAATTAGAGTTAAGGTTTTTGGAGAAAGAATGCAAGAGGAGAAGAAAGGAGAAAAGAGCCAAGATCATCGTTCGTAAGGATTTCACTTGTGGATTTCATCAAGGGGTGACCCCTACGAGGTATATGAGATCACATAGCGTTGGGTTAGTTCACCCACGCGCCAATCATGATTCAATTCAGCAAAGTTATATTGATTTGAAAGTAAATCCTATGAGTTCTTGATGAAATTCGATTGATATCTTGTGGGTTCTTGTTGTTGAAGTTTCTTGAGATTGATTCATGTATTTAGGTGTGATTTCGAGTAGAATCTGATGTATTTGAAGGGTTTAGTCGATTCTAAGTGTTTGGGGAAAGAACCATTGGAGTTTAGAGTTGAAAAATGAGCAAGGAAAATCATAGAACACCTAGGGAATGGGATGGGGCGTCGCACCAGCCAGCGCGCCCCAAAAGGTTCTATAAAGTTTCACCCTTGGGGCGCCATGCCAGCCAGCACTCCCCAGGAAAGGCTCTGAAGTTTGCCCTCTGGCGCCCCGCGCCTCTCAGAACGCCTGAGACGTCAGTTCTTCCCATTTCTTTCCCAACTTTCCGTACTAGTTCCTTAGCAATGTACTTATGTTTTCTAGTTGATTCCAACACTCTTAGGTACATATAAACATCATGAAATCATCCATAAATATAAGATCATGAACGTTGAATCCATAATTCAATTCAAGGAAAGTTAAGAGTCAAGTCTAGAAGTTAAGAAGCAAGTCAAGAGAAGTTTATAAAGTTTTCAAAAATCTTTCACATACGTTTTACCTTTGTTTTAAGACTAAAGTTTCGAGTTAAGTAAATAGTAAAGAGTAAAGAGTAAAGAGTAAAGATTGAATTCATTTCTTCAAAGAAATATATGGGGACTACGTATTCCCAAAGAGTTTAAAATGTTTTCATATTTGAGAAAGAAAGGGAACATCGACTCTAAGAGAGCTTTTAAGCAAAGTTTTGAGTAATTATCTCAAAGAAAAGAAAGAATTTTTTATTCAAATTATATGAGCTAAGTATATTTTGGGAGTAGTATTGAGCATCGATATGGGGATGCAAGTTCATATTAACTCAAGTATCAATAAACCATGTAGCCATCATGGGTAGTAAATGATAATACTTTTTAGATGACTCCTTAAGTTGCTTTTTAGCATAGACTAGTGGATCCACTTAGTTAAGGCGTTCTATATGATGGCTAAGTATAGGATAGTTTTGGCAGCGTGGGCAAGACACTTTATCACCACTTTGGCTCATAGTGGTGGTTGTCGGTTAGAGAATCTCCCACAAAAACTATATTACTTTATTATATGAGTAAAGTTGAGTTTGTTATTGTATTTTCTTTAACGAAGTAAGTTGTTTGCCCCTGTTTTTACAAGCTTTCTATATATTGCATGTGTTTTATTGCTTTATATTGAGTTATGTTATTCAGGAGTGAGTAAAGCCAAGGTAAGTGTTCCTTTCAGATTCTTTTCAAGCCTATGTCTTGTTTAGCATTCCAACTCGCATACTCGTACATTCAATGTATTGATGCCAGTTCGCCTGCATCGTTTTATGATGCAAACGCAGGTAACCAGGATCAACATCCAGCGCCTCGTTGATCCAGTTGAGCACTCAGAGTCTATTGGTGAGACTCCTTGCATTCCAGAGGACCCCTTTTTACTTTGCTTGCAGTATTTCATTGTTAGGATGATCGGGGGTCTTGTCCCAACATCCCTCTTTGGTTTAGAGGCTTCATAGACAAATAGTTATAGTTCTTTAGTCTTATTCATTTCAGTTGTATACATTTAAGACTTGAGTTGCCATTTTTGCTAAGATATTATTTCTTAAGTTATGCATGAGTTATATTTCTTATGTTTAAGTCTTTCGCTAAGTAAGTAAGCCAGGAAAAGGGTTCGCTTGGGGTGAGAAGTGGTTTTCAAGTGCCAATCACGTCCGGAGTGTAGGCTCGGGGCGTGACAACAATCTTCCTCCAACCTCTCTAACGATGATGTACTTATGCTATCATTGGTTCAGAGAGAAGAAACTGAAAGAATTACAAATTTAGATTGCCATGAAGTAGTAGTGGTTCTACACCAGGAAGTGGACAAGGTAAAAAAGGGTGAAAATAAAGTGTTTGCTCACCTGAACAAAAGTAATGAGTTGGACTCTGAATTTTCACAAAGTGTAGGTAACTGACCGTATCACTAGCTCATTCCTTTTTTGTAAGTTATTTTATTTTATTTTATTATCATTACCATTATATATGAACAATGAATTTAATAGTCCACAAAATTCATACATTTTAGTATGTGAAAGTTTTGTTTGTGTTATGTATTGTTAATTTTTTTTCCACATTATGTACTAATAAAAATGGATTTCAACTGTATATACAATGAAAATAATTTTTTACACTTGGTAAATTTTAACCTATTATAAAGGTGATATTTATATTAATAATAATATACCTATAACTATTTCATGACAAACACGATTGTGTAAATACTTTTATATCACTTGAATATAAGTTAAACAAAACTATTAGCTATATTGTGTGAGCATTATCTTTTGATATTTTTATGACTCATCATTTATGTAGGAAAAGAAAGTTCAAGACCTTCAAATTTCGACAAGCTTTCTTCCTCCAATGTCTCGATAGATATCCTTCACTTGATGTCATCATTATCTCAAGAAGTAAAGAATACAAGCTTTGCAAACTTGGAGCTCCAAAGTATTGTTCCTGAAGATAAAGTACACAGATAAATCAATGATCATGTGGTCGTAACTTTGGCCAAGAATGAATAATTGACCATTAGTTTTTCATACAATGAGCGTATTTAATTTAGTCGAGCAAGCACGCTCTTAACAAACACATTCAATAGGCTACAGTATTATGTAGTTAGTGACTGCATCTATAGTTTTAGTAATTAACTTTTGATCCAAAAGAAAAGGTTTTAGTTCCATGGTATGACTATTAGTTTTTCCTTTGTTTAATTTTACCCGATAATTTTTTAGTTTATTCTAAAAATAATTATGCATCTCAATATTTCGAAATAATTTAATTGTTAAAGTTTAGTTTATGTTTGATGAAATAATCTATAACCACGTAATCATTTATAGGAAATTTTGGATCATAATTCTTGGAAGTATTTGTTTGTTTCTTAAATTTCATGTCTAGTCAAATAATATCATATAAATTATACATATTAAGATAAATAAAGTATTTCAAAAAATATTTATACATTGACTTCATTTATTTTTGCAGAAAATATGGAGCAGCTCTCCATTTCACAATCATTAGAAATTGAGAATAATGAGAATGCTCATATGGAGAAGGGACTTCCTTATGATTTATGAACACAACTATGGAGAAAAAAAATGATTGTAAAATTGACCAATAATGTTAAGTTTGTGACTACCGCTGGTTTCACACTAAATAAATGTATTTTAATCAACTCCTAACAAATTAATGAGATAATTACAAGATTTATGCAATTAGGGTGTGTCTGGTTTGGAAAAAAACATTTAATTATTTTGATGTTTGGTTGGTCAAACTTCGTGGAAAATATTTTTTAAAAGGAATCTAAGTACGTTGAAATTACGAAAAACTACTTCTCTAATGGAATTGGGGAAATCAAGTTACATAAGTGGCATTCTACATTAATTGTCTAATACACATCATCCAATCACATTAGTGATATTCTATACTAATTGTCTAATATTCATTCTCCAACACATCTCACAATCAATCTCATAGCCCTCATATCTACTACCCCACTCCCCTACCATCATAACCATCCCCCGTCTAGTTTGTCAAAACTATATACATATATATCTGAGATTATAATTTTTACTTACTTATAAATATTAGAAAATAAGTTAAAATCGACTTATTTTTAGGAATAAATGATGGCCAATGATGTTAAGTCTATGGAAACATACAATTTTACACTAAATAAAGGTATTTTTCACCATAAAGTCTCTTAATGAATGCACTATATAAATCAAAAGAATTATATTCACCACAAAACGCTAAATGATTGCACTGAATAGATCACACGAATTATACATTTAATGTGTAAATATTTAGTTTCAATTCTTTCACATAATGAATACTATTAGCTATATTAATTTGCTATTTATATTAAATATTCACATAATTTGCAGGTGAAAATGACAAGGAAGGACTATGCATTACTACAAACGTTGCCCTACCCGAAGTCGCTCTTCCAATGAAAATAGACAGTGCAAAAGAGGGAGACAAGACTACACTTGAGGATTCACATGGAAAAGAGGATCATCTAATCTCTCATGATAACATTTTTACAAATATGGATAATTTTGATCTTTTCTCACCTAAAGAAGGTAGTTTCTCAATGTATAAGTCTTTTAGAAAGTGAAAAAATTAATGAGTCACAAGAACTTGAAATATCATATTTTATTTTTACATAACTAAAGTCATTTACCATATTACATTGATGATTTTTTTTTTCTAAATGCGCAGGATCAGACGATCCCTTTCTGCTATATGGGATAAAAAATGATGACTTTGAAGATGCTTATACTCCCAATATCAAGGACCTGTGATCATCTTACGAAAAGTGTTGGCATCATTGTGCTAATGAGACACTATTATATCTTTGTCCTAGTAGTTGTTTGTGTTGAGATATACTATTAATCATGTTGTTGAGTTATAATATTTTATTTCAATTAATCTAAGTAAAGACTATCTTTTATTTATTTACTATAATAAAGTCTTTATTTGAATAAGTTATTGTGTTAATATGTGTGTTCATTACTTATATAGTAGACAATTCTTTTGTACGAAGTTATCTAACTCATGCACGAAAGATTCAAATTGTCAGTTCTCATAAGTTATAAATTCATGTTCACCATTATATATGAAGTAGGAAAAACATCTTGATGATTGTAGAACACGATTAAATATAATTTGATCCAAATTATGAGAATGGTCATATTCCAACTTCTTGTGCTAGTACATTCCATATATATTAAACGAATCAAGAAGAGATGTTTGTTTATGTTCTAAATATTAATAAACAACTTCTCTACTCCATTACAAGTATTTATACTCTTAATCTTGATATAATTATTATGATCTTTATATTTTGATATAATAATTTAATCTATTAAAAGGTGAGACTCAATTATGAGTGTCTTTGCCACAAAGGGCACTCTAGCTCGTCGGCACAACTCTGTGATCAACACTGGGAACGGTAGCAATGTCTAGCTCTGCTTTTCCCTCATGGCCATCTCCTGCTCAATAATCATCCATTGATTCACTCTATCCCGATCAATGATTGATCCTAACAGAGTTGCCTTCGGTGCCGGGGGATGGATTCATTTTGTGACGGCATAAGTATGCTGCTAATAAATTCGAACCAGTACCTCGCAACTACATTAACATCCTTCTTTTCAATCTGGACCCCTGGTTCAATCAATGGAGGTGTATTGTTAGATATCAAGGGAGCCAACCACCCCTTAAGATCATCGATGGTCTTCTTCTGAATCCTATTTGATAAGAAATGGATTATTTGGACTGTGCACCCCAATGCCTCATTTATGTTCGAACTACTGCACTTCACATTTTTACCTCACACCTCCATATGATCAACATGTGCAAACGAAGTGACCTTCTTCTTGCCTTCCGGGACCAGCTTCCCATACTTCTCATAGAACTCCCAGACACAAGAACGTATATAAGGGCCTCGGGGCTGTGTGAATCTCTCAAATTTGTGGAACCAAATTGTGTCCCACACAGATGGATACCTATCCATTACCTCATCAGTAGACAACCGCTTCTTTTCTAGAATCTTTCTCAACCCAACCACCTTTAATCTTTTCATCGAACGTGGTGGAAGTGACTATATCGGGGGCACTTGTGGTGCCTACTCAGCTGCCTGTATTGGAGGTGGAGGATGAGTTGGGAGTACCGGGAGTCTAACCGGATCATGCAGGGCGCAATTCAGCCCATCTTTGCTGAAGGGTTTTGTCATCCTTTAGTTTTGACTCATAGGCTAGAGTTCTAGACCCAACCTCATCCTCTCTGTCTGACTTGGATGTAGTGAGGTAGGAAGCATAGACAAGTATTGGGTATACCCATCATTTAAGTTATCTCATGTTTTAAGATTCCATAGAGTATCTTTTGTTCAGTTGTTTTAGTATGCTTATGATATGCAAGCTCAGGGTTAGCTTGGGGTCATTCGTGATCCTAGGTCCCGTGCTTACGTCAAGAGGTAGCCTCAGGGCATGACAAACTTGGTCCTAGGATGTTTGAAAGCCGCACTGAGTAGAGTCTCTTTCATGGGTGCGAAGTGCACCACATCTAATGAGAGGGAGGCTACCAAGTGTTTTAGGAAAACTTCACTCTCTTTGCTACTCTTATTGTGCGTGAGTTATGATCCAACTTCTCGTTTCAATTCATCGTATTGCATTTCAGATCATGCCTCCTAGTAGAGCCTACGCACGGAATGCTAATACAGGCAATGCTAACGTAGTTCCTCCAGTCCCGGACCATGAGGTTACAAATGCAAAATTTTAGAATGAGATACAACTTTTGGCTTAGAGCGTAGCAAACCAAAACAATCAGCAGGCTCCAGTTCCTACGAGGACTAATAGTGGGTCAGCAACAGCCAGGGTCCGAGATTTTGTCCAACTGAATCTGCCTAAGTTTTTAGGGTTGCAGATTGGTGAGGACCCACAAGGCTTCATTGATGAGGTTAATAAAATCTTTGGAGTGATGCAACTGACTAGTAATGATAGGGTGGAGTTGGCATCCTACCAGCTTATGGATGTGGCTCACATTTGGTTCACTTAGTGGAAATAAAACAGGGGTACGGATGGAACTCCTATGACTAGGGAGTGTTTTACTAGAGCTTTTCTTGACAGGTTCTTCCCAAGGGAGTTGAGAGAGGCGAAGGTACAATAATTCATGAATTTGAGGCAAGGTACCATGTCAGGCCAAGAGTACAGACTTAAGTTCACCCAACTCTCTAGGTATGCTCCACATAGGGTTGCCGATCCAAGGGCACAAACAAGTAAGTTTCTATTTGCGGTATTCGACTTAGTGAAGACAAAGTGCATAAATACTATGTTGTTAGAGGATATGAATATCTCTGGGCTGATAACTCATGCTCAACAGGTTTAGGGAGATAAGCTTAAGGAAATAGCTAAGGACAACAAGAAAGTTAGAACACGGAACAATGGGTACTCTCAGCAGAAATTGAGTGGTGGAAATCACTCATAATTTCGATAGGATCAAAATTGTAGGGCACCAGGCTCTAAGTCTCAGGGGAGTGTTTCAGGAAATAGGACCTACCCAACTTGTCCAAAGTGTGGTAAGAACCATCCGAGCGAGTGTCTTGCAGGCACGAAAGGATATTTTGGGTGTGGTCAGTTTGTCCATAGGTTGAAAATTTGCCCTTTTGCCAGGCAGGGGCAATGAGGTCACAATAGTGGGCCTCAGTCTACAGCTCTAACAGCACCAGCAAGTCGCCCAACTCAGCAGGGTGTGTCATTTGGTACAGGTGGCGGTCATCGCCTTTATAGGTTGTATGCTCTCCAGGTTGGTGGAATCTTTGAATACTACTTCAAACTTCACCAAATCTCAGGTTTAGACTCAAGTAAAGCTAGGGAACACTAATCTAGTTTTAGAGACTTAAATCAACAAAGTATTTTTGGGGTTTTCTTCTAAAACAATTTTTATTCTTTTTCTTGTAGCAAACCCAAGACTAGAATCGTAGGAACGAATCTAAGCTCGTCTATGATACAAAATGATGTAATCCTCGCTATGCAATACAGATAGAAATGTGGAAATTAAAGACAAGAAATAAATATAGATAGAATAAAAGAAGAAAAGGAAATCAAAAGCAACCTAAAGGTATATTAAACCTAAAGACCTCGATTGATTAATCCAAGTCAGGCAATGAATCTCTTACAAAGACCTCGAGGGAATTGAATTAACCTCGCAACTAACGTTTCTAAGGAATAATCAAACCCAAGCTCTCAACACTCATACAAGAGTTTTAAAATATCAATATTCAAAACGGTCTACTTAAAAAGAGGACCCAAACTAGCTATTTATAGTTTTAGGAAATTATTACATAAGAGGCCCAAAAGTGGCCCAAAAATCATAAAAGGCAAGCTGGGTTGTGCTAGCCTAAAGAACTCGGCGAGTCGCCAATTGGTTTGGTGAGGTGATCCCTCATTTGAAGCCATATGTAAATTTTGACGAGCTAGGGTCCTCGCCCAAGCCATTGGGCGAGTCGCCGAATGGTTCCTGCTCGCCTTAAGTGGTAGTTTCATCAATTGCTTGCCCTTCACTTCACGAAGTGATCTTCAAAGCATGGAAACCTGTCTTTTCCATCAACAGAAGCTCAAGGACCTCTAACTTCATAAATAAACCTTGCATTCTCTAAAGTTCTCGAGCTCGACTTTGAGTGAACGACCTTGGTGCAATGTGAATTGCATCAATGTCGGTCCAAGAGTACGGGCTGAAGTTCATCTATCTCTCCAGGTATGCTCCATACATGGTTGCCGATCCAAGGGCACAAATGAATAAGTTCTTGCTTGGGGTATCTTATATGGTAAGACCAAGTGTAAGAATGCTATGCTTCTAGGGGATATGGATATATCCACACTAATGACTCATGCTCAACATTTTGAGGGAGACAAACTTAGGGAAATGGCTAAAGATAACAAAAAGGCCAGAATAGAAAATTATGAGTACTTACAGAAAAAGTCGGGCGGTGGGATTGCTCACAGTTTCAGCAAAGGCCCTACATCCCCAACACCTTCATCAACTAGTGCTTTGTCTCCCAGGTTTTGATGGGATTAGAAAGTAAGGGCATCAGGCTTGAAGTCATATGGGAGTACTTTAGGTAACCATACTTTTACCACTTACCCAAAGTGTGGTAAGAACCATCGGTGTGAGTGTCTTGCTCGAAGAGAGGAGTGCTTTGCTTGTGGCCACTCTGGTCATAGGTTGAAGGATTGTCACTCTTCCAGGAAAGGATAAGGAGGTAACCAGACTTAGTCTTCTACTTGAGTAGCTCCAAAACACGTTGTATGCTCTTCAGGCTCGCCAGGACCAAGAAGATTCTTCCGATGTGGTCACTGGTACGTTGAGCGTCTTTCATTTAGATGTTTATACATTGTTAGATCCAGGGGCTACACTGTTCTTTGTAACTACCTATATAGAAATAAACTTCAGTGTCTGTCTAGAAAATTTCTCAGAGCCCTTCACAGTCTCTACTCCAGTTAGTGACCTAGTCATAGCTAGATGGGTATACAAAAATTGCCCTGTCACAGTTTCTCAGAAAGTCACCTCAGCAGTCCTTATAGAGTTAGAAATGGTAGATTTTGATGTCATTCTAGGCATGGATTGACTACATTCCTGTTATGCCTCAGCCGATTTTAGAACTAGGATTTTTCTGTTGTAGTTTCCAAACTAGTCAGTCTTAGAGTTGAAGGGTAGTAGCTCAGCGCCTATAGGTAGATTCATCTCTTACCTTAAGGTCAGAAGAATGATTTCCAAAGGGTATATCTATCATCTTGTTTTGGTTAAGGATTCGAACTCCACAACCTCAACTCCTGAGTTGGGCTCAGTAGTAAATGAGTTTCTAGAAGTGTTCCCAGAAGATCTTCTCGGAGTGCCTCTTGAAAGAGAAATCAAATTTGAAATAGGTCTCCTTCTAGATACCTAGCCTATTTTGATTCCGCCTTATAGAATGGCTCTAGCCGAGCTTAAGGAATTGAAAGAGTAGTTGAAAGACCTTCTAGATAAGGGATTCATCAGACCTAGTAACTTTCCATGGGGTGCTCTAGTGTTGTTCGTGAAAAACCAAGATGGTTCTCTTAGAATGTGCAGTGACTATCAACAGTTAATTACAATCACAATCAAGAACACTATATCATATCCCTAGGATTGATGGTTTGTTCGACCAACTTCAAGGTGTTGGTTGCTTTTCTAAGATAGACCTCATATCCGACTATCATCTGCTCAGAGTCAGAGATAGTGACATTCGGAAGACAACTTTCAGAACTCGGTATAATCACTATGAATTTGTAGTTATGTCTTTTGGACTAAAAAATGCTCCTACATTTTTCATGGACATAATGATCAGGGTGTTCATACAATAATTGGACTGTTTGTTCATCTCTTTATTGATTATATCCTTATTATTTCTCGGAGTGAGGAGGAGCATGTGACTCATCTGAGAGTTGTTCTACAAAATCTCAAAGAACCCTAACTATTCGCTAAGTTTAGTAAATGTGAATTCTAGATTCAGTCTGTCGCTTTCCTTGGTCATATGGTATCCATCGAAGGGATCCGCGTGGACTCTCAAAAAATTGAAGCAGTACCGAATTGGCCCAGACCCATCCTCCAATAGGTATCAGAATTTTCTTAGGTTTGGCTGGTTATTATGGGAGGTTTGTTGAAGGATTTTCATCCATAGCTTCCCTATTGACCAAGTTAACTCAGAAAGAGGTCAAGTTTTAGTGGTAAGATGATTGTGAGAAAAGTTTCTCAGAACAGAAGACTAGGTTGATTACAACTCCTATCTTGACTCTACCAGATGGTTCAGACGGCTCTGTGATATATTGTGATACCTCCAGGATCGGGCTAGGTTGTGTGTTTATGCAGCGAGGTAAGGTCATAGCTTATGATTCTAGATAACTTAAGGTCCACAAGAAGAATTACCCGACACATGACCTCGAACTTGCAGCCGTAGTATTTTTCCTAAGGTTTTGGAGACATTAATTGTATGGTGTTCATGTTGATGTGTTAACAAATCATAAGAGACTCCAGTATGTGTTCAACAAGAAAGATTCGAATCTTTGTCAGATGAGATGTCTTGAATTCCTCAAAGACTATGATATAAATGTGCTCTACAATCCGGGTAAGGCCAATGTAGTGGCTGATGCTCTCAGTAGATTGTCTATGGGTAATGTAGCACATATTGAGGAAGAAAAAAAATAGTTAGCCAAAGATGTTCACCGGCTTACTCGCTTAGGAGTTTGCCTTACAGACATGTTAGATGGTGGTGTAATAGTTCAAAATGGGTCAGAGTTCTCATTGGTAGTGGATGTTAAGGAAAAACAGGATAACGATCCTATATTACTTCAGTTGAAGGATGCAGTTCATCAACAAATAGTTGAGGTTTTCTCCCAAGGGGGAGATGGTGTACTTCGTTAGTAAGGTCTCTTATGTGTTCCAAATGTGGGTGAGTTGGGGCATCAGATCCTTACGGAAGCCCATGATTCCAGATATTCTATTCATCTAGGTGCCACTAAGATATACCGAGATCTACGAGAAGTCTATTGATGGAATGACATGAAAAGAGACATCGCAAATTTTGTGGCTAAGTGTCCTAATTGTCAGCAAGTTAAGGTAGAACATCAGAAACCAAGAGGTAAGACTCAAGAGATTAGCATTCCTATGTTGAAGTGGGAAGTGATAAACATGGATTTTATTAAGCGATTACCTCGTACTCGCACACAATATGACTCCATTTGGATAATAGTGGACATAGTCACTAAGTCAACTCACTTCTTGGCAATCAAGACTATTGATTTAGCAGAGGACTACGCCAAACTCTTTATCAATGATATAGTCAGGTTATATGGGGTTCCCTTGTCTATCATTATAGACAGAGGTCCTCAGTTACCGCTCAATTCTGGAAGTCATTTCATAATGGTCTTGGTACTCAGGAAAATCTCAGTACAACATTTCATCCACAGATGGATGGTTAGGCAGAGCGTACCATTCAAACCTTAGAGAACATGTTGAGAGCTTTCATGATCAATTTCAAGGGTAGTTGGGATGATCACCTACCTTTCATAGAGTTCGCCTATAATAATAGCTTCCATTCTAGTATTCAGATGGCTCCGTATGAGGAACTTTATGTGCGTAGATGCAGGTCCCTGATTGGTTGGTTTGAAGTTGGTGAAGTAGCCTTGATTGGGATAGATTCAGTTCATGAGGCTATGGAGAAACTTCAGCTCATCAGAGATAGACTAAAGACAACTCAGAGTCGTTAGAAGTCCTATACAGATGAGAGGAGAATAGAATTAAAGTTCAAAATTGATGATTGGGTTTTCCTGAAGGTGTCATCTATGAAGGGGGTGATGAGATTTGGCAAGAAAGGGAAGCTTAGTCCTGGATATGTAGGTCCTTACAGAGTCTTGAAAAGGGTTGGTAATATGGCTTATGAGTAAAAGCAGCAAGTAGAACTAGCCGCGGTTCATCGAGTCTTTCACATTTCCTTGTTGAAGAAGTGTGTGGGTGATCCAACATCGATAGTACCATTAGAGAGTATGGTTGTGAAGGATAGTCTCACTTATGAAGATATGCTAGTTGAAATTCTTCACCGTCAGGTTTAGAGGTTGAGAAATAAGGAAATCGCTTCAGTAAAGGTTTTGTGGAGGAGTTAGTTCGTAGAAAGAGCTACTTAGGAAGCAGAAGCAGCCATGATGGCCAATTATCCTCACCTCTTTCCTTCCAATTCCGTTTCAGAGTTCCTCTCCAGTATCTCAGTTACTCTTGTCTAATTCAGTCTCAGTATCTTGTTCCCTCAGTTACCCTTGCATTTCATCACATTTGCATGTTAGTGGAACTCAATTCAGTTATATATCAGTTTCTAGTACCCAGTAATAGGGTGTAATCACCCGGAAGGTCATTTTTAAAATTTTTGAACTATTCGTTTAACTCTAGTTCATTAATTGATGGGTAATTTTTTTTCCTTCTAAATAATTAAGCTAGTTGATGATAATAGGCCAAGTCTGAATTCTATTTAAGACCCTATACTATTTGGCCCATATATAATAAAATAAGTGAGGAAAATTAATCACTTTTAGTACATAATTAATTCAGAAAAGAAATAAATAGGGAAAGAAGGAGCGGACAAGGGTTGCGAACTACTTCAGGTGCTGAATTAATTGCTCTGCATAATCTCCATTGATTTATACATATATAGCATGTATGGAAATAATATTATATTAGGTAGGAAAATAATGATTTGCTTCTTAAGTTTGTAGATTAGATAGGGGAATTGTATAATTTTTTTACCCTTAATTCTTTACCAATTATTGATGGTTATTAATGGGATGATGTTTGGGCAATGATTGACCTTTTTATAATTAATCATTAGGAATTAAGAATTTAGAAATTAGGAATGGGTTATGCAGTATGTCACTGTAAGTTGATTAGTTTGTGCGGTTAATATTTTCTAAAACTAACCGATTGTAATTTTATTTTTAATTATCGTATTATGAATCAAATTGTAATATATTGTTATATGTTATTAAATATTATCTATAGGTTATTATGTGAATACCATTAGATTTATGATATTGGATAAATTGGGATTTAACCCTAGGCTTGAAACTTAAAAAACTTGATTATAGATTTGGGTGAGTTTTTGGGTCTAGGATAAACCTACATTAATATGGGTGTTGTTAGTTTCTAAATCTTATTGTGATTATGTACTTGAATAGACTGCATTGATTTGGAAGCTCAACAAAGAGGGAAGGCTCAAGTCCTGAAGTGAATTGTTGATTAATTGAGGCAAGTGGATTTCTAAACCCTTGTTAAGTGTATATATTCGTGTATTTCCTGTTATTATGTGTTTGAGAGTAATGGGACTTGGTGATGGGTTTACTTGTCCATATTGAATAATTCTAATAATGAAAAGGGGTAATAAAAGGCAATGTGATTAATTATTGGTGTGTGACGAGTTGAGAATGGTTTAAAAAAGTTATTGATTCATTGTTGATGTTGTATCACGATTGTGTTGTTGTGAATTGTGCATTGTTATGAAACTGGTCATCTCCTAATTATTTATGTGAACATGTCATTTGCATTGGCTCTGAGACATGGTTGTGATAAGTGTTATGTGATAAGAGAATGTACCATTTCGAAGGACGTGTCATACGCTGCAACGGATACTATATTTTGAGGGACGTGTCGCACGCCGTGACTTATACTATAATTTGAGAAACGTGTTACACGCCATGATAAATTCTATTATCGAGGGACGTGTCAGACGGTGTCACAGATTTTATTATCGAGGGTTGTGTCGTACGCCGCGACGGATGCATGGACAAATATGTCCCTCATGGGTCCCAGACTGAGAGACAACGGGTGTGTATCGTTAGATCAGACATGAATAACTATTCTTGACTTTGCATTGAAATTTTTTATCATTGATGAACTTGATCTCGTGTGTTGGTGATCTTATGAGTGCCTTTATGTGGAAGTTCTGATACATGAATATTGAGTTTGTTGTTGAGGATATGTAATTTGTTAAAGTGTTGTTATTTTGTTGTGTGCTATGTAAACTGTGAACTGTTAGGTTGGGTTGGATTTATGCAAGTTGTAGTTGTGGAGGTTAGGATGGGGTGTAAGGAGTTCCTGTATTCTATTCCCTTAGCATGTGTTTAGAAGTTTACTTGCTGAGTACCGTGTGCTTTGGTACTCCCCCCTTGCTTCTACATTTTTGTAGATTATGAGCCCAGATCTTCATGATACCTTTTATTCTTTTCTTTTATAAGCATTCATATGGAGATTTGTGAGGTAGCTATTTTTCATCTCATCGTACCTTTTTACTCCTGTTTATGATTTTTTTTTTACTTGAGAGACAACATCATTTCAGACTTACGTATTTTCTTTTAATTCTCGTATTTACATTAGAGGCTTGTGCATGTGACAACCAGGTTTTTGGGATTTAGTTAAGTAGACTTGTTGTCCGTATTAGTAATTGTTATTGAACTTCTATTTTTTTATTTTCGCACTTTCTCGAAATGGTTGTGTTGTAGGCTAACTTGTCTTGGTGCGATAAGACGAGTGCCATCACTTCCATTTTTGGGTTGTGACCAAATGGTAACAGGGTCCCAGGTACATAGGTCTTACGTGTATACAAGAAAAGTCTATGCAGAGCCCAATAATCGGTTCAGAGATGTCTTAACTTATCTTTGAGAGGCTATGAAGACTGTTAGGAAACTTTATATTGTTCATTATTTCTCATCGTGCGTGGTTACCTTCTTTAGTACTGAGATATCATATATTCTTTTGACATATGACGAGTAGTAGAGCTACTGTTATTGGTGATAGAGGGAAGGCACTTCCCAAGGCAGTGTTTGAGGCCCCATCAAGGGGTAGGGGTAGAGCTCGAGCTAGAGGTCTTGCTCGTGGAACGACACTAGCCAGAGGTCATGGCCGTGGAGCAGCACAAGTGAGGGGTCGTGCTAGAGAGGTCTCTTTAGAGCCTCAGATTGATAACAGGCAGGACCAGGTTCCTCTATAGCCTGCACCACACCTTTGCTTCAAGACATATTATTGACAATCTTAAGTGTGCTTGAGTGTTTTACTCAAGGTGGTTGTGCGACCGCCACACCACAGGACTCTCGGACTAGAGAGGCGGCTCAGACCCAGGAGAAGCAACAAGCTCCAGTTATTCAGGATTCGGTGGGGCAGCCACCAGTGGATCATGTGGTTGGGAATGTTCTTGCACTAGTAATTGCACCTTTCGTTGTTCTGACAGAAGATAAGCAATGTAGGTATGAGAAATTTTGAAAGATGGACCCACCCTAGTTTTAGGGGGGTAAGAGTGAGGACGATCACGAGTTTCTGACTGCATGCCATGAGTTGCTAAAGGTGGTTGGGTTAGCTGAGTCCCATGGGGTTCAGTGTGCAACTTTTCAACTTCGTGGTCCAGTGAGAGAGTGGTGGAGAACTTATTAAGGATCTTTTCTAGTTGGATCTACTCCAGTGACTTGGGAGATATTTTCTACTGCCTTTCATGACCACCTCATCCTTTGGAGCGTGAGGGAGGAGGGTCTTTTGAGGTTTGAAAATCTGAGACAGGCTAGCGTATCTGTTACTAAGTATGAGGCCTTTTTTGCCAGTTGTCTAGGCATGCTTTGGCCATTATTCCAGATGAGAAAGAGTGGATTTGTAGATTTGTAACGGGGCTGACTTTCTCTATAAGATCGGCTGTGATTAGGGCATCTCGAAAGGGGGATTCCTTCTAATCCATTGTGAGCGCCACCAAAGAGGTGGAATTGATGGACAGAGAGGAATTTGGGAACCCTAAGAGGGGCCGTACATCAGGTCTATTTCATGGTGCCTCATTTGGAGGAAGGGGATCAAACAGAGAGGGTGGTTCTTTTCAGCATCGGGGACCCATTCATGCATCTATGCCAACATCTGAGGAAGGTCAGATACCTCAAGTTTCTTATAGCACGGGTCAAGGCTCGCACAGTTCACAACAACGACCTATACGGTGAGGCAATTATAGTGGGTTTTCAAGATCCGCACAACAGTTCTCGAGTCAGAGGTGTTGCTTTAGTTGTGGAGATTTGTAACGATCCGAGAGTACCCCCTAGCCGTTACATACATATTCGACCTCTCGAAGGTCTCATACAAGACTTAGCATTCATTCATCACATAGATCATAAAAGTCACTAAGAATTTAAAAACTTTCCTTACAAAGAAGACATTTCATTAAAAATAGCAAGCGGAAGACTTTCTAGACTTTATACAGGATGTCTCAAAACCATCTAATACTTGAATACAACAATGGGACTAAGCCCATACAAGACTTAAACAAAATACTAGAAATACATCAAAAGGAACATGTAGGGTGTTGCCCTTGAATCTATGAGGACTCACCAAGTCTTCATCGTCAACACTTAGAAACCTATCAAGTAGCCATGACATGTCACCATCTCCCAATCCCTACACTTTAGTCAAAAAGGGAAAGAAAAAGGTTAGCACAATTAAGTACTAAGTATAGAGACCATGCGAAAACATGCTTCAACAGACATTTACAAGGAATATATGCTTTCATATCACTTTTGATAAAACCTTCACTTCACAAGTATAAGAGATATAATACAAGTCAACATTCACATATAAGACCATAGCCAACCATACACATACTCAACATATCCATATCCAACCCATGCTTAACTTTAGAAGAACACATGCCATTTAATTACCATAGGACCTCTACCTAATATAACCTTAAGATACGCTTGAGTGAGACAAGAAGTGACCGCCCATACAACCTCTTCAAGCACACTTAAGTGTTCCTCAAGATTACCTTAGATAAGGACATTTCCTTTACAACATAATATCAATAGACCAACATTCTTTAAGAACCCACTTAGGAGACCTTCAAGCACATAAGTGGACTGTCACATAATAGTCGTTAGACATAGGGAACTCACTTTAGTATCTTCAAAGCCTACTCGTGCCATGTGTAGATAGCATCCCATACTACTACCTACACGTTGTAGAACCTATCCAATAACTAGAGTGCACATCCCACATGATGGGAATAGGCATAACCGACATAGACCATACTAGCTAGGCATGTAATCCGGAGTTTATCCGACTCCGTGGAGGTTGTTCTACTTGCCAAGGGTAGAACTAGTAAGCAACCCATGTAGGCACATGGTTTGGGGGATGTCCAAGGAAGTTCATTGTGCCTAATCCCATACTCAACTAGGCCACCTTCCTAATCACATCCACTTGGTGCTAGCCTTGTTTCCCATAGAATATTCAATCACATATGTGCTAGATAGGGTTCCTTTTCTAGTTCAACCAACTCATAGTACCTCTTCCCAAGAAAGGCCCTATTTCTTAGTCATGGCCAATCAAGGTTCATAAGGATAGCTCATTTAACTTTCTTAGATAAGGATTCTCATGTCGTTCCGGCTCCATCCATCTCTAAGTCTATCATTTCACTC